>JAPKLX010000050.1:612969-639218 GCA_026898415.1 Leonotis leonurus
TTCATACCCTGTTGTGGAAGACAGGCTTTGTCTGGCCACCATAACCAGGCTTTCCCTGAGCAGCTAAGCTATCCTTTCCCTTCATGTACTGGGTGACCTTGTGCAAGGTGTGCTTCTTGCACTCCTTTGACTTGCATTATGTCTTCTAACTTAAACTTTGGAACGTTCACCTGCAACACAAAGCAAAATACTAATTAATTAGTGTCATCCAGGCACATCAACAAGCAACACACATTAATAATTAAGCAAAAAATCATATCATATACACTACTCCCTATTGAAAAGTCCAAATAATACTCAAGTAATAACAATTCGCCACCCTTCCAGAGATTCATATAAAAGAACATTCGCCAACTTCAACAATTAACAGAAAAACATTCATACACATGAAAACTCGTTTCGGCAGACGAAATAGCAAGGAAGAAATCTCAAATTTAAATAACTGCAACAAACTTCACAACATTCCTAGCCTAAATATGCATGAAGCATCGCATACCCAAACACAATCATGTAGGGTAAGCAAAATTAAGCGAATTCTAAAAATCAATCTGAACGAACCTGAAATATTAAATTTGGCATGTTTATTTTGATTTTTTGGATTTCTTTGGTTTTATTTTTTAATAAAACAAATTTTAATTTGGTTTAAATTAAATTCAAACAAAACCAAACTGAAAATTCGAAAAATCGTATTATTTTTATTATTACAATACTTTTTTAATTAAATAATATTACCTCTGTCCCGCTAAAAGTGGTCACGTTTCCATTTTAGACCGTCCCATTAAAAATGTCCGCTTTCAGCGGGACGGAAGGAGGATTATTTTATCATATATTTTTATTTTTTATTTATATTTTATTTTATATTGCAAAATTTAAAAATTATGTAGGAAATTAAATGTATCATTCTAATTTTTTCAAGTTTACAATAAAAATAATTATAATATTCAATAAATTATGCAATATTTATTATCCTTTGAAACTTAAAAAATATCAAAAATATGTTTATAATTTTTAATTTTTAACTTTTTAAAGTTGATTTTTTTTTTATTTTTTAGTACATAAATGTTATTAAAAATATCTATAAATTAAATTTTCATAATTAATTATTTTTAAAATTGAATGAAATTAATTACGAAATAAAATATTTGGACAAATTGAACCAACTCGAACCAAATCATAATAAATTTACCTTTTTTATTCAGTTAATTTAATTTTTTAGTTTGATTTGACTATTTTTTCAATTTGAATTTAATTTGGTTTGGTTGAATCAGGAATACTCACTCTCACTCCTAGAATAACGTGGTAGCAGAGTGTATATACACGAATCTTCAAAACTTACCACATAAATATCTCCATATTATTTTACGGTCCACAGTAACAAATACAGCTTTAATTCATCACAAAGTTTCACTGTGTAACCCAATCTCATTTCTACCATCAAAAAAATATAGCAATATCGAGTGAGGGAGCCAGGATTTGTAAAATATTATTTTATTTATTTTATAAAATTTTCACATTTTTTTCCGACGTTCCAAGAGAGTTTGCACTTTTCTTCTAAATTTATCGTGATAATATGTATTCTTAACTCCACTTAAATACATTTATCTAATATTTCATCCGTCCATTTAATCCAAACTGCGAGAATTTTATTATTATTTTTTCATATATATACTCCCTCTATTTCATTAAAAGTGGCAACGTTTGACCAAATTTGTTAGAATTTTTTGGTCAAACATGACCACTTTTAGTGGGATAGAGTACAGAGATCGGAGAGTATCTATTAAAACATATATGTATAAATACTTTGTAATTTTAAACTTTTGAATTTGAAGACAATCAAATAATAAATAATAAGAATATAATCTTAAATAAATAATAAATCAATAATAAATCAAATTGATTTTTTTTAATCATGCTTTATTATAAGAAAATTAGAAAATAAGATAAGCACAAATTTAAAATGATAAATGTTGAATTTTGAGAAAATAAGAAATAAAAATAAGAACAAGTACAAGAAACATCAAAAAATGACATGTAACGACAAAGAGGATCGAAATCGGGTATATAGGATATGGAACATAGTTAGGCAACTTAAATGACATGAAATTATATAACTAATCAATTTTCAAAATCTGGAGAGGCCCATGTGGCTTCGTATACCCTAATTCACTAAATTGATATTTACTTTATCAAAATAAACGACCATAGAAAAAATCATCACCATCTCAATTAGCCCCGTCTTAATTAATATTGAAGCTTTGTACTGATTATAAAATTAATCCTTTCAATTTGTCAACATATTAGTTAAATATAATAACATTACATTGTTTTGATTGTTGTATTGCTGTTTAAATATTTTGAAAAAGAAAGAATGAAAAAAAAAAAAGAAAAAATGAAGAGGGGTAAAAAAATATGAAGAAAGAAGAGAGATTAGAGTTTTTTTTAAATAAAAATTAAAATAATTAAATCTATAATAATTCAATATTTGTTTCTTTATATATAGGGAGGCATTGCTCTAGAGAACTTAATAAACATGCTAATGGCCAAGTCTGATCTCATTTCTTTAGAGAACACAATCAGGATATTCTATTACGTAAAGACATTTTGTATTGTATTAATAAGATTGTGACACATTACATAATTAATAATGTAAGATATAAATTATATATTTTCCTTATATATACTATAAATCTTGAACCATAATCATGTTATGTGTCATAATTTTATTAATACAATAAAAAATATCATACCATTATATTTTTAATACTCTCGGATGAATATAAATTATGTCATACTTATTGGAATGGAGGGAGTACGATGGATAATGTGGTCGGGAGAGAAGAAGGCACAATCTAACAGAAAGTAAATCAGAGAGAGAAATTACCATGGCTGACGGCTGAGAGAGAAACTCTTGAAAATGTGATTCTGATTCCAGTTGAGCAGAGCAGAGGAGGAAGAGAAGTTCAATTTTGCCATCTTTCATGACTGGAATCTACTCTTTGAATCTTCAACACCACCAACCTATGTCTTTGACATTATCAATATTTTATGTTATCATATCTAGGATTTTTATTCCGTGCTTTGCAACGGTAGGAGTACTATAAAACTGTACAATAATTTAAATTTTAAAAATAAGTCTTTACGTTTTCATGCATGATGTAACAGTATTGCATTTGCATATTGCAATTTTTTCTCTTAATTTTGGCCATAGTTGGACTTTTAATAATACTATCAATGATTTAGTGACATCAAAATTTATTTACTTTCTTATTAAATTTTCAAAATTAATTTATTATTTTTCTTAAACTTATATTACATTAAATTTTAGTTATAAAGTTGTGCTATGGAAGACTCAGAAATAGAGAATTATCGTCTTAAACATTAATTTTCTACAGTTACCATAACATAAGTAAATATACAAAAAAGATATGATTTTATTATGATTTAGAAAGAGAAAACTATCATTTGTAAAGAAATAAAAATGTACTTGCTCGGATGTGTTTTGAATATGCATTAAAAAAATTCCTATAAAATGATGATATTCATGAATATTTCGATAATATATTAATATGGTTCAAAACAATTCATATATACTTCTAAAAAATTTATGGGGAGTTTATTAAATAGAAATAGGTCGTTAGTAATATGGGACTAAATTGTTAGACATATTTATCTATTAATGGTATAATATTTTAGAAATAAACCGTTACAAAAAAAAAGAAAAATAATGCGATTGTGATATTTAACATCTTGATGTTTTAGATGATGATTCGCGAACATTCTTTCTATATTAGTGAAAATTATATTTTAAAAAATAATTTACATAAGCTGCAAATATCTAAATATAATGCTGTACAATATTATTATTAAAAATACTAATTTAATGTAAAGGTATGTAAATTCTATTGATATAAGCTCCAAAATTCGTGATTGATAAATGAATGAGATGTTTCATTTGTAATAGAAGTTAAACGCGCCTCTAAATGTAAAGTCAATGCTCTATAAAATGTCGAGATGATGGATAGATTCATATCCTGCACCTTCATATTGATTTCCTGCACATTATTCTAACTTTAAACTATAATCTAATATAACTTTTTGGCCTAAAATTGATATCTTAAAATGCAATGATAAAACGAATATTCGTCATCCAATCTTTGGTGACCCATATACGTAGAACTGTTGGGAAATATTTATAAGTGTTTTGATTCAGATCCCAATACCTCCCCTGAAAGATGTATAAAGTCCAGTACTGAATCTTAGTGTTTTTCCCTTAGAACTCATATGTTAGGGAGTTCTATTTTCAGGTACACTGAAGGATAACTACACTGAAGATTCAAGGTATTCCAATACTGAAGGACCTCTCTACTGAAGTCTCCACTGAAGTATTGAAGTTGAAGTTTGAAGCCAAAAGTCCTCCTGCCACTGATGTATCACAGTTTAAGTCTGCGCTGAAGTTCAGTTTCTGAAGTTCCTACTGAGTTACAGCCTACTACATAGGCTTTCCTTTTATGGCAAAAATCTTAGTTGGTGAACAAGATCTTATGGCAGACACCAAATATGGCAAAAAGGACGAAGACTCCAACGGGAAGAATTCAAATTAAAGCTCTATCTCACAACGACTATATCTTTGAGAGAGCACTATAAATACCCCGATGCTTCAACACTTCAATATACCAGTTACTCTGCTCTCAAATCTCTATCGCTTTCTCTGCTTCAAAAGCTCTCTATCTTTCAGATTAGAACACTCTAAGCCTTCAGTATTCAATCCCTTAGTGTTCTTAAGCGATAAATTCTTGTAACCGAAGAGTGATTAGACTTATCTAAGTCATCTATAAATCACTGTAAGATCATATCCATTAAGTTGGAAACCCTCGACTAACATCGAGAACTCGTGGACGTAGGAGTTTTTATCTCCGAACCACGCAAACCAAATCTATGTCTCTCTCTTACTTACCTTCAGTATTTCATATTCATTATATATCATCTTTTGAATACTGACTAATAGAAAAGATAAAGATTGCATTAAAGTTTTCTGAAGCAAACGAGTAAAGATTTAAAACCACCACATTTCGCACACTTAAGATATTAGTCCATCAGTCAAACACTAAGTGTAGACTGAAGGATTCCTATCTAAATCAACTCTCAACTGAAGTTCCCTCCCTTCAGTTCAGGAGCACAAAAGTTTAACTTGAAAAACTGACTGGTGTATTCCCCCCCCCATACACTCAGTTTCACTCGTTTCAGGACCAACAAGTGGTATCAGAGCAGTGTGTTTAACTACCACTGTTTCTTTGACCCAAGGTTTTTAAACTGATCTTTTCAGAAAACTCATCTGCATTTATTCTAACATCTATCATGGAAACCTCTACTAGATTGCCCATGTTCTCAATCGAAGACTATGTGTACTGGAAGTACAGGGTTTCATCATTCCTGAAGGCACATCATGTCATGATGTGGGAAGTGATAACCACATGACCCATTGTGATCCTTGTGAAGTATCCACAGACCACAGCCGAAGGAGCTACTGAAGGTGCTGTGAAGAAACCCATGCATGAGTATAACAGCGATGAAAAGAAGATCGCTGGACTGGATGACTATGCTAAGCATATCATATCAGGAACTCTAGAACGACCCATGCTCGTCCACATTCAACACTGTGAAACTGCTCAAGAGATGTGGAACACATTAGAGCAAATGTGTGCAGGTTCGGAGGAAATCAAGGAGAATAAGCTAACCCTTGAGTGTCAAAAGTTTGATTCTTTCTTGCAGATGCCAAGAGAATCAATAAGCGAGCTCGAACTGAGGATCATGCAAATCCTTACATCAGTAAAAGCTCTAAACCCCAACAAATACACACAACGTGAAATCAATCTGAAGATTATATGGTGTCTTCGTCGTGAAGAATGGTTGCCATACCAGATTCAGATCAACGGGCGTTCAGATTTGAACTCTCTCACTACCACTGCTATCTTCAGTATCCTAAAGAGTCACGAGACAAGACAAAGGATACTGGAAATCACAAATCCAACCAAAGAAGTTGCCCCCACATCCACTCAAGACATTGTTGCTTTCAAAGCAGACAAGAGTCCAATCAAGGAGTCCAAATCTGAAGGACTTGACCTCGAAGGTATGTCCAAGGCTGAACTCATGGAACAATATGTACTAATGACCAAACGTTTTGAACGTGCAGATTTAAAGAATGGCCGATATAGAAGAATGTACAGAGACAACAGAACAAGAAGGCCCACACAACCTTTCACTGAAGGCACAACCTCAACCTCTATGCCTGCATCCAATCAGGAAGGGACAACTACTAAGTCCAAGCCTGAAAGATCACTAAGCAAAGGAGTTTGTTACGAATGTGGATCACCCGATCACTTCAAACCTAATTGCCCCGACCTCAGTAAGAAGGAAAGGGAGGAACTCAGGCAAATGAGAGATCAAAGAAATGCAGAGAGGAAAGCCATGCTAGCTGAGGATGATGTTGATCAACTCGACTCACCAGCTATGGTTGTATATGAAAGGCACTTCTCAGACTCCTCAGATGATGAGGATTTGGGATTGATGGCTACTGAGGAAGAAGAAGAAGTAATAGAAGAATTTTGCTTGATGGGCAACCACTCAGACTCTTCACCTCAGGTAATATATGCACATGTTATGCCAAATGGAGAAATTGATTCATCTTCTTTCAATTCCACATCCATCACAACATTGCATACTGAGTCTCACTCACTAACTGAAATAATCAAAGTTGAGGAGAACACTGAAACTGAAGACAAGATTACTCAAGAGGAGTATGAGATCTTGGCTAAATATTTTCATAATCTCCAAACCATATTTCTGATTACCAGAAATGAGAATGAAGAGCTAACATCCAAGTTGGCTCAAAGGACTGAAAATCCACTTCAGAACATGCCAAATGACATCCGAAAGGATGAACTTGTCGAAAGAGTTTGCAAGGAACTCAATGATATTACCATCAAGAATCAGGAACAAGAGATCTCTATCTCTAACCTGAATTCTGAACTTGAGACAAAGAATGATGAGATTGTTTTTCAAAGATCTCAGATCAATGAAATGACTGAACGCATTGAACTTCTATCTGAACGGATAGAGTACTACAAAGGAAAGGTCGAAACATGGACCAAATCAGGTTACACCAATCATATGTTGTGTTCATCTCAACAATCTCAACGAAAGGGACTTGGTTTTAACCAAGAAAAGTCAACCGTACCTTTTTTGAAAGCACCAGAACAACCTCAAACCATCATAACCTTTTTCAAAGGACATAATCAAAAAGATGGTGACATGATTATCACTGAAACTGCTTCTAAGTCCCAAGGGAAGAAGCCAGTCAATGAGAAACAACCTATGGCAAAGAAAGTGATTGCCACTGAAAAACCAAAGTAGGCTTTCAGAAAGCCTATCTTGACTGAAAAACCTAAGGCTACTGAAGAGCTAAAGGCTAAGATCACCAAAAAGCCCATGCCTACTGAAAAGTCCATGAAATCTGAAAGGAAGGCTTTCAGTAAGTCCAAGGCAACTGACAAGCCTAAGACTACTGGAAAGCCTAAGACACAAAGACAACATCTGAGATATTATGCCACTGAAAGGCATGAGCATGGGAAACACTTTCAGTTTCCTGAACCACGATCTTACCACGCAAAGTGCTCACATTGCACTTATTCATCAATTGGTTCAAGTCTTAAAAGTTATGACTCAAGAAGTCATAGAACACAGCGGTGGGAAGCCTATTCCCACAGATATGAACATAGGAATTCATCCCTTAGGTCATATCACTCTGACTCCTATGCTCCCCCAGTTCACTACTTTGAACCAAGACATTCAGTGAGAACTGAAAAACGATGGACTAAACCACAACACACCCATGCTAACTTTAAGGCAAGATCCAAGCCTGAAGTGAGCAAGAAATATGTTCCAAAGAAGAAATCTGAGAAATCTGAGTCTCAGAAGAAGAAAACCAAGATTGCATATGCATCAAATATCATAAGGCAACATTGGGTGCCAAAGCATTGCATGCATACTGAATCTGGATCTAGTGCTAAACTAGATTCTAAGACTCAGTAATTGCAGGACTCAGGACCAAGGAGAGGCACACAAAAGGAGCAGTCCAGCTGGATTATAGACAGTGGATGCTCAAGACACATGACGTTTCAGAAAGAAGCCCTCTCCAACTATACTGAGAAAGATGGTCCTCAGGTAACCTTTGGTGATAACTCAAAAGGTTTCACTAAAGGGTATGGTACTCTCAATATAGGGAATGTTTCAATAGATAATGTTTCCTATGTCTCTGGCCTGAAGCACAACTTACTTTCAGTAAGTCAGTTGTGTGATAAAGGTTTTAATGTTGTTTTTAGTTCTGATGAGTGCAGGATCAATAAGCTCATTGATGAGACCACTGTGATGAAGGGATTCAGGGTGGGAAATATTTATACTGCAGATTGGAAAGCTTCCTCCCCTGAAACATGCCTGGTCTCCAAGAGCACTTAAGAACAAAGCTGGTTATGGCACAATAGGCTAGGTCATCTGAACTTCAAGACCATCAATAGACTTGCAAGACACAGCCTAGTTCGAGGGATGCCTAACCTAGTCTTCGACAAAGACCATGTTTGTGAATCATGCCAAACTGGAAAGCAGATCAAAGTTTCATTCAAAAGCAAAGAAACTCCATCCACTAAGAAGATTCTTCAACTTTTACACATGAACCTCTTTGGACCTGTGACTCCACTCAGTGTAAATGGTAGGAAATACTGTCTCGTTATTACTGATGATTTCTCTCGATTTACATGTACATTATTTCTAAGAAAGAAAAATGAGACAATGGAGAGAATACTTGAACTGCTAACAAAGCTGAAGAATCAAAAGTCAACAAATGTCATCACCAACGCACAGATAGAGGAACTGAGTTTCTCAATGCAAGGATTTCAGAATTCTGTGCTCAAGTGGGGATTGAACATCAGACTTCAGCTGCAAGAACTCCACAACAGAATGGCGTTGCAGAAAGAAGGAACAGATCACTAAAGGAAGCTGCAAGAACAATGCTACACAGTTCAGGAATTCCTAAGAAATTCTGGGCTGAAGCCATCAACACAGCTTGCCACACTCAGAATCGATCACTCTTCACCAAACGTCAAGGCAAAACTCCATATGAGTTATGGAATAACAGGAAACCAACTCTCAAATATTTTCGTGCTTTTGGTTGTAAGTGTTATATTCATAACAATGGCAAAACTCAATTAAAAATTTTTGATGGCAAATCAGATCCAGGATTCTTTCTTGGTTACTCAGAGGAGAGTGCTGCATATAGAGTTTTTAATAAGCATAGCCTTGTAGTGGAAATAACACCTCACGTTATTTTTGATGAATCTATTTTTGAGTACAGGTTGAAACAAGTTGAAGCCATTACTGAGAGACTTCAGAATCTGAATCTAAGACCTTCAGTTCAAAGTCCAAGGGAAATCCTAATGGGGAATCCTGAAGACACAGATGAGGAAAACGAATCAAATGAAGGCACAACCATCAGATTGGATCAAGAAAAGGAGTCCACTGAAGTCAGGACACCAGAGCCTGAAACTGAATCTTCTTCCCTTACTGAACCTGAAAATCTCATCAACGAGATACCTTTAGAAGAAGAAAATATCCAATCTGAAGAGCTAATTGATGTTCAGATTCTACCTGAAGTACAGACACAAACTGAAAATCTCACCACTGAGATTCCATCACCAACTTCAGGGAGTAACAATCCTAACTTAGTCAATATTCCTATAACTGTTGCTACTAACAATATATTGGCCAGTTCAGATAAAGCTATTTTGCAGGAAATTCAACAAACTGAATATGTAAGAGCCAACAACCAAGGGGGAACAAGTATAATCCCTCAGACTGAAGAAGACTTCAATCCATTTCAACAAAGCCCTTCAGTAACAACACCTCCTTCTAGTCAAAGGATGGACCTAATGATCATCACTGAAGAGGACATGCGTAGAAGAAGAAGATGGATTGAAGATCACCCTACTGACTCAGTGATTGGAAGTCTACAAAGAGGAGTTCAAATAAGGAATCAGATTCAAGCAGAAATGGTCCAGCCATTAGCCACTGTTGAAGCTCCTACTGACTCCACCACTGAAGAACAACTTATGATTAAAGCAGATGTTGCACTGTTTTCAGATGAAAACTTCCTACACATCTGCTATCTCTCCAATATTAAACCCAAAGACGCTCAGGAAGTCCTTCAGGATATGAACTGGGTCTCCGCGATGCAAGAGGAACTGAATGAATTCACTAGGAACCAAGTTTGGGAACTTGTGGATCGACCTAGGCATCAAGGCGTTATTGGTGTGAAATGGGTCTTCAAGAACAAGAAGGATGAACTAGGAGAAGTTGTTCGCAACAAGGCTAGACTGGTTGCCAAAGGGTACTGCCAAGAAGAGGGCATTAACTTTGATGAAACCTTCGCACTAGTAGCCAGACTGGAAGCTATCAGACTCTTCCTCGCCTATGCAGCTCACATGAAGTTCAAAGTCTACCAGATGGACGTGAAGAGTGCATTCCTGAACGGCGTCCTGAAGGAAGAAGTCTACGTGGAGCAACCACCAGGCTTTGAAACTGACTACACCAAAGTGTATAAGCTACACAAGGCTCTTTATGGGCTGAAACAAGCTCCTAGAGCTTGGTATGACACTTTGTCTGTTTTTCTTATTGATTCAAGTTTCAAGCGAGGATCAGTGGATAGAACTCTATTCACAATCAAGTATAAAGGAGACATATTAATCGTTTAGATTTATGTTGATGATATTATATTTGGTTCGAAGTCTCAAATGCTTTGTGACAAGTTTGCCAAGTTGATGAAGACTCAGTATCAAATGTCAATGATGGGAGATATGGGATTCTTCTTAGGATTACAGATCAAGCAGTCCCCTGAAGGCATCTTCATCAATCAAGTCAAGTACACAAAGGAACTGATCAGCAAATTTGGTCTTCAGAGTAGCAAATCAATGAAGATACCAATGAACACAAATGGAAAGATAGAACCAGATCCTGAAGGAAAGCCAGTCAACCAAACTGAGTATAGAGGAATCATTGGATCCCTTCTATATCTCACAGCCAGCAGGCCAGACATCACATTTGCCGTAGGAGTGTGTGCACGCTATCAAGCCAATCCAAAGGAGTCACACATGGAAGCTGCAAAGAAGATTCTGCGCTACCTGAAGGGCACACCCAATCTTGGTTTATGGTATCCTTCAGATGATAATTTGGAACTAACTGGTTATTCTGATGCTGATTTTGCAGGTTGCAAGTTGGATAGGAAATCCACTTCAGGTACCTGTCAGTTCTTGGGAAACAAGCTCATTAGTTGGTTCTCCAAGAAACAGACTTCAGTTGCTACATCAACCACTGAAGCTGAATACATGGCTGCTGGAAGTTGCTGCTCTCAGATTCTCTGGCTTAAGCAACAACTCAGAGATTATGAAGTACCTACCACCCAGGTTGCAATCTATTGCGACAGTTCAAGTGCCATTGCCATCACTCAGAACCCAGTTCTACATACAAGATGCAAGCACGTGGACATCAGGCATCACTTCATAAGAGATCACGTTGAAAAGAAGGATGTCACCATTGAGAAGATCCATACTGATATTCAACGAGCAGACATCCTCACCAAGCCACTGGAGAAAGCTTGATTCAAGATGCTGAGTGGGAGACTTGGCCTACTGAATCCAGACATCTCCTAAATGTATTCACTGAAGGTATATCTCTAACCCTATTCAACTGATGTCTTAAAGACTCACTGACTCAGTATCCTTAGTATACTGAAGTCATGATCACACTAAGACTCAAAACAATGTGATGATCACATTCTGAGTAACTCTACATAGTTATCTCAGATATCAAATCATCACACATTGCAAAATACTTGTTTAAACTAACCATGCAGGTCACTAAAGTAACCTACTGAAAGAACTTCCAAATCTGAAGTTTTACAAAGGCAAAGTCCACAAAGATACTTCAACTGAAGGACTTTAGAACAAAATGATGCTTCAACTAAAGTGCATATGCTCACTGAAACATATCGAAGACAATCTAAAGTATCTACAAGGGGAAAGCATCTGAAGTTCACCAGGCCTTGAAGTTTACATGGTCAACTGAAGGACTTCAGAATCTGAAAGACAATTCTCCACTGAAAGGAAGAAATTCAGTAGCTAGTATCAGCAACTGAAGCTCAACACTTGCACTTATTTCCTAAATTTATTGCTCTAAGTGTTTTGTTCTTTATTCTGTATTGAATGTCAATAATGTAATTAAAGGCACATCGTACCTCGAACGATTCAACGTATCATATACGCTATCTTGCATTTAATAATTCTGATATCTACATTAGTAGTACAGTGCTTTTTAACCTCGGGAACTCAAACGCCCTGCGCGTATACTTCACGCGCTATACACTTTCCTGCCTTGCCAACCACTTTGCAGCGTGTTTTAACCTTAACCGTTGATCGCTTAATTCAAAGAGAAAGATCTAACCGTTCATTTCTTTATCATCTTCCTATAAGATCATCTTCTCCAATCAATCTAACCTTTTCAAATCCTCTTTCTCTCAAAGCCTTACGCTGCAAATATCTGCTTACTTGTTCTTGCTGATTCCGCGCTTCTTACTTGTTGATAATCTGTCTATCTCTATCTCACTATCTACTCCTGTATGATTTTATTAAACATGTTCTTATCTCTGCATATCTTTTTAACTTGTGAGAAAACTGATTACTGATTTACAATCCTTTCTGTTTTCAAACAGTTATCAACCATGGGTAAGAAAGCAATCCTTGGTCCTGCAATGAAGATGTCTCAGATTCACGCTCGTCTTTACACCGAGCCAACCGCTGTATTCACCCAGACGGACATTGCAGTCGCCAAAACTATGTTTGAGATCATCAGATCCAATGGTCTCGAGGCACTGGTCACTCTGCGAACAAAGAACATTTATGAAGATCAAGTGGTTCAATTCTACTTGAACCTGGGCTACGAAGGGTCTGACTTGAAGTCCTCACTTGATATCTCCTTCCGGGAACCCATCTCTGGAGCCATCGAGGAACAAAAGTTGCATTTGAATATGACTGAACTTCTGCAGTCAGTATTCACTCTAAGGAATGTGGGTCACACCAAACCCATTCAGTTCCTGAAAGACAAGGAGGATATTCAGTCCTTCTTTGCTGCAATCCAGGTGGAGGAGTCTCCACGCCAGTTTTCCACTGCCAACAACAACAAGGGCTTGATACGCCCTGAGTTCAAGATCTTACTCGATGTGGTCCAGCACTGCATCCTTGGGAAG
The DNA here is from genome assembly GCA_026898415.1 of Leonotis leonurus. Lineage (NCBI taxonomy): Eukaryota > Viridiplantae > Streptophyta > Magnoliopsida > Lamiales > Lamiaceae > Leonotis > Leonotis leonurus. The sequence goes on from JAPKLX010000050.1 coordinate 626,315, forward strand.
AAAGCTTCTCACGAGCAGCTCAGCTGGCAAAAACTTGCTCTTATGAAGAGCATCTATGGCAACGAGGGAGACAACTGGGTGGCGGTGATGGAGGAGTTACTGATGGCTGAGGCCAATAAGTTGAAGGAAGTCCCTGGAGGCGTCACCATGACCGGGACTGATACCCTAAACCTTGCCACCAAGGTTTCTATTCTGATTGAAGAGTCCTATAAATTTGCTGACTCTGCCTTCCCCTCTGCCAAAGCTTACAATGAAAAGTGGATGTTCTCCACTGACTTCGATGTGCAATCTTGCATGCATGGGAATGCGCTGGCCCTTCAGATTGAGCTGCCCAAGGAGCGCAGAAAGGGCAAGAAGGTAGTTACTGAAGAGGAGGATGATCCCATAGCTGCAGTGGAGGAATTTGATGAGGATGAACCCTCTGCTGAAGCTCCACCTTCTCCTCCCAAGCTCACTAAGAGGAAGCGCAACCCTTTGAAGCGCCCTCTGCGTTCAGAAAGAGCACCTCCACCCCCTCCTCCACCTAAGCCTGTCCTCCAGGAGGTCCTTGACTCCTCAACTGATGAGGACCTCCAGGATCAATTCACTTTATCCAAACGCCCTCGCCAATCCATTCCCAACCCTGAACCCATCTCCTCCATCAGCCCTTCTGATATCCAACCACCACCAACCATCATAGACATATCACCCACCAAACTCTCCTCCCTCTCTAAATCCAAAACCCTTTCAACACCCATTAAGCCCAAAACCAAACCCACACCTCCTCCAACAATCATTGACACCCTACCTGAAACCACCCCCACTGAAACCCCTCCTATTCACTCTCCACCTTCCTCTCAACCTCAACCTGAAATCCCCCGTTCAGAATCTCACCATCACACCTCCACCTCCCAACCCTCTACCTCCCAAGCTATCATTATTTCCTCTCCAGCCCAAATTTACATAAACAACCTTGAACTCCAAACCTTCCAACACCTGAGCTCTACCTTCCCTGAACTCTTCAACCACCCCTCTCTCATCTCTTCATACTAACGCCTCTGGCTATGGCGCATGTATCGTTTTACCGATACCACCGCTCTCCAGTACAAAATTGAGTTGTCTGGATTGAGCTCAATTTTGATAGAGGAAGCTGAGCTTCAAACAATTTTTCAATTTTTGGATGCCAAGGACGCATTCCTGAATGCTGAGGCTTATATAGAGGATCATATTGCATTTGTTGAAGCATCTGCCGGTCGTTCCTATACACGTCGCATTTCTTCTTCCTCTGCTGCTGCCATTTCTTCTCAGTCTGCTCCTGATTCTTCCCTTCCTGAAGCTCTGACTTCAGAAGGAGCACTCCTAGCTGCTCACCGCTCTATATATGAGGCCACTCTCTCCAAGCTCAAGATGCATTCTGATGCTGAGAGCCAGCGCTTAACCAACTCAAGTGCCTCCATGCTTAACGCCCTCCAGGCAACTTATTCCAAGAAGCTTGAAAGGCATGTAGCTGATCTTCAGAAGAGCATAGATGCTATCAATGAAGAAAATGCCTCCCTGAAGGCTGAACTGAAGGCTACCACGTCCTCTCTCTCATCTACTGAGGCCTTGGATACAAAAATTGAAGATGCTATTAAGGCCCAGTACACCGCCTTGCAGGAATTTGTGAAGAAAGAGATGTGTTGTACCTTCCCTACTCATCTAGAATACTACATAGTACCATCTCACAAGAAGTTCAGTGACTTAGTCCTGTCATGCAACCGCAATCGAACAAATACACTCACTCTGCGCACTGACTTCGATGCTTCCATCAAGGATATTTCAGAAATACACGCTCAACTCGACAAAATCTCTGCTGACTGCACTGCACATGGCAAATCACTTGCACGTCAACGCAAGCGCATCAGCAAGACATACAAAAGAGCTGACTCAGGCTACGTTCTCGCCGAGAAAGCCAGGGTCACTGCTGATTCTGCCCTCACTCAGGCTCTCAAGGCCCAAAAGACTGCTGACGCTGCTCGCCTACATGTCGTTGCTGCTAAATCTAGGGCTGAGTCTTCCACCTTTGGTCTTCCCTCAGCCTCCACTCAGTCACCTGAATACCAAACACAGGTGGACCTTATCATCGCTGACTGTCGTCGTCGCCTCTCTCACATTGAAGGTCTCTGTCAATCCATCGCAGATTCCAACAATCTTATTCCAGAATTTTATTCCAGAAGCCCAATTCCCTCAGGTCCAAGCCCTCCCCTGGCATGCCGACAAAATATTGACTACTGCCTATGATGCTGCCAATAAGGGGGAAGAGCACGTGCCTGAAAACATCGCCCCTGAAACTGAAGAGACTGCAAAGCAGGTTACTGAAACTGCAACTGAAGAGAAGGATGTTGATGGTGAAGATGAAGATGAGGAACGTTCGCCGTCGCCTGAAATCGAGCTTACTGACGCTGAAGGCGATGATAATGATAGTGATGATGATAATGACAAGGATGGACCTTCAGGTGCCGTGCCTTCAGGCTCTGTCTCCAATTCTGAAGAGCCAGCCCCTAGTGCTGCGGCTGCTTCTGAACCACCACCATCTCCACCCAAGTCCAAATCCTCATCTCCTAAGTCTCAAGGTAACAAGGATGATGGCGTGGGTACAAATCTTGATGCCACTGAGTCCTTATCTATTTCTTCTGTCAAATCTCTCATCCCTACTCCTTCTTTCAAGGAAATCCAGATTTCTGAAGGCTCCTCAATGCCTAAAGGGAAAGATGCTCAGCCATCTCCTCCTAGATCTGAAGTTAATGAGGAAGATATCTATGAAGGAGAGATGAGCCCTGGTTCTGGAGAAGAAGATGATAGAATTCTGATTCAGGTTGCAATACCTCCAGAAGCCAGAGAACAGATGCTAGAATTGAAAGAACTATTTGATGCCCGTCAGGCTGAACTGAGAGCCACCGATTCTCAACGCGCATCAAAGCTATATCAACTGAGGCTGCAAGGAAAAGAAAAGAGAACAAGTCAAACTGATCCTCCCACGCGCCTTCATGCTGACTCTTGGGTTAGACCCAATCTGAGTGATGAATGGGAAGATCTGAAGGACGATTTTGTCAAGATGCTCGATCACTGGATGATTTATGGTGTATGTGGAGAAACTGATCGAGACATCTTATTCCAGAATTTTATGAACGACTACCCAGATTCATATTTCATAAAGATGATCAAGGAAGATGCTGCCAAGTCTAGAATCACAATCTCAGCTCCTGGCAGGAAACAATTTGATCGACCTAATCTTCCAGGTAGTCCATTTTTAGACAAAAAGCCAATTGAATCTGAAGCTATAATTGCTGCTCAAGTGCTTGGCTGGCAAGATCTGAATCTGAAGGGACCATTCAGAAAGCTAAGAGATGACACCTACCTGATGTTCAACGCTATATCTCCTGAAGCTCAATTGGAAATGGTTCAAAAAGCAAGAGAAGAAAAGAAGAAAGTTGTTCCTTAGTACTTCATGTTGTATTTTGTTCTTACTAAAGTTCTTGTACCTTGTACTGAATATCTCTTGAATAAAATACACCTTTTTGCTTCTCTTGATCTCAACCTGATGACAATCATCTAGTTGTCCAGGCTCTGATTTTTTTTGGTTTGATTTACCTATCTGATTTACTAACCCATCTTTTCTTATAAGTTTAAGTGTTCTCCAGTTTAGGGGGAATCTCTTAACTTAAATAGATGTTTTCAGGTTAGGTATTGGCATCATCAAAAAGGGGGAAATTGTTGGGAAATATTTATAAGTATTTTGATTCAGATCCCAATACCTCCCCTGAAAGATGTATTAAGTCCAGTACTGAATCTTAGTGTTTTTCCCTTAGAACTCATATGTTAGGGAGTTCTATTTTCAGGTACACTGAAGGATGTCTACACTGAAGATTCAAGGTATTCCAATACTGAAGGACCTCTCTACTGAAGTCTCCACTGAAGTATTAAAGTTGAAGTTAGAAGCCAAAAGTCTTCCTGCCACTGATGTATCACAGTTTAAGTCTGCGCTGAAGTTCAGTTTCTGAAGTTCCTACTGAGTTACAGCCTACTACATAGGCTTTCCTTTTATGGCAAAAATCTTAGTTGGTGAACAAGATCTTATGGCAGACACCAAATATGGCAAAAAGGACGAAGACTCCAACGGGAAGAATTCAAATTAAAGCTCTATCTCACAACGGCTATATCTTTGAGAGAGCACTATAAATACCCCGATGCTTCAACACTTCAATATACCGGTTACTATGCTCTCAAATCTCTATCGCTTTCTCTGCTTCAAAAGCTCTCTATCTTTCAGATTAGAACACTCTAAACCTTCAGTATTCAATCCCTTAGTGTTCTTAAGCGATAAATTCTTGTAACCGAAGAGTGATTAGACTTATCTAAGTCATCTGTAAATCACTGTAAGATCATATCCATTAAGTTGGAAACCCTCGACTAACATCGAGAACTCGTGGACGTAGGAGTTTTTATCTCCGAACCACGCAAACCAAATCTCTGTCTCTCTTTTACTTACCTTCAGTATTTCATATTCATTATATATCATCTTTTGAATACTGACTAATAGAAAAGATAAAGATTGCATTAAAATTTTCTGAAGCAAACGAGTAAAGATTTAAAACCACCACATTCCGCACACTTAAGATATTAGTCCATCAGTCAAACACTAAGTGTAGACTGAATGATTCCTATCTAAGTCAACTCTCAACTGAAGTTCCCTCCCTTCAGTTCAGGAGCACAAAAGTTTAACTTGAAAAACTGACTGGTGTATTCCCCCCCCCATACACTCAGTTTCACTCGTTTCAGGACCAACAAGAACTACATCGAATATATATATAAATATGATATAGATCATATACAAAAGGATTTTAAAGTAGGAAATAAGAAATAATCTGGGCCATTAATCATTCTAATCCAACAGTTGAGATCTTGACCGAGTTTTTTCATTTTTGGCACGGAATAATCCATTTTTTATTGTAATTAAGGGCAAATTAGTAATTTAATTGTTAAATGCATTGTTTTTAACTGTTAAATGCATTGTTTGTAACTATAAAATGCATTGTGAAAATGTAATTGAGTTATGCATTGCATTTAACTATTAAATGCATTGTATTTAACTATTAAATGCATTGTATTTTGAACGCGTATAGGGGATGATTGATAACCGCCCACTTCAAATTTTACCAAAATAACCTTATGCATTGTTATACTACAATGCACGCGTGTTTTTTGTTTTAATCATGGCCGTCGAATTGTGTTGATCTAATGGCCCAGATCATTTCCTATTTCCTACTTTAATTTCACTTTATACGTGAACCGCTCCCTATATATATATATATATATGAAAAGGTTTATATGAGAACTGATTTTAATATGGGAACTAGGAACACATCCTATCCCTTCATCTAAACAAAATTCATGGTTATAATTGGATGTTTTAATTTATACAGTTTTCCATTAATTACACTTACATAAGGTTATTATAGGAATATCAAATATATTATCTTTCTATCTTCCCAAATTTGTGGAATCACTTATATTAACTAGTCTAGTCTTAGGCGTCACTTCCCTATTATTTATACATTTTTCATCTATTATAATTGCATGAGTTATAAGATAAATTATCAATTCAAGCACTAAGTAACTCTAATTAACCATCGTTCATTTTATAATTAAACATGTATATAATTAGTCTTTTCACAATTTAAATATAAACATGTCTGCATAAAAATATAATTATATTTGTAAAATGTAAGTGTATAATTTATCATTGAAGAATAATTAAGAATTAATCATGTTCTGATGTTCATATTTTATTACAATTTAGACTTATTAGTCATCGATCAATTATATTATTTTAATTCTCAATTTGGATACTAATATCAATTTTCATGCTTTTTTATTATTTGTTCATGCTTTTATCTATATTGTATAATGCTTTTATTATATTTTAAACTATTTATGTTTTACTGTGTCTAGCTCTAGGTTCGAATTTATTATTTTAATGATTCTATTACTGGTTGTATAAACTGTTTATTTCAGTAATTTGTGTACCAAAAAAAGAAATCCTTAACTATGATAGATGGATGCATGAGTTAAGATTAATAGAAGCGTATATATAACTAAATAAGCAACTATTTATTCATAAAATTTTCTCTTAATTTATTTATCATTTATGTTTTCAATTTTAAATTATTTAATGCTTTTAACATGGTCGATTCATGCTTTTATCAATAGGTGTAATGCTTTTATTATTTCGTGTGCAATTTACTATTTCTCCAAATAATTATTATGTAAAAAATTTTGGTGGACTAATTTAATATTTAATTATATTCATACCTATTTGTTAGGGATTGAATATAGGGATGAGACGCATATATATTAAGGGAAGCGTTACATATGATATTGACTAATTGGTCCTTTTAGTTAATAATTTCAATGTAAAATCACTTAATAAAAGATGCAAGAACACATCTGCACCACACACATAAATAACAATGAATGGTAAGGATGACTTCCTAATTGTCATTTATGAATTAGTTCATAATAACCTATCCTTTTATATATATATATATATATATATATATATATATATATATATTTTTTTTTAAGAAAAGATAAAAAAATTCCTTATCAAATTCATAGAAGATGACATGCACTAAATTTATGTGACGGGTGGAGTAGCAAATCTCTATGTTTGGCTTATATCATGAAAAAGTACAAAATCTTGATCTTTTAACTAAATTTTTCCAGATAAACCAACAAATTAGAATAATCTATAAAGAAACATAAAAAAAAATGTATTTGGGAATTAGAATACAATTTCAAATAAATAAATAATTATTATCTTTTATAAAATTCAGCTTCATCATCACTCCAGCACACTCAGTACGATTTTCCTCTCTTTCGAAGTGTGTTTGCACATTGGTTAGTGTAGTGCCCATATCCTTTGCACTCCCAACACTGCACATTTTCAATGTTAGAGGAGTCATACCCGAAGGTCTCATTTGAGAAGGTTTTTCTCATGGGTCTTGGTGGAGTAAATTCATTCTTTCTTGGTGTTTGATAGCCATTCCTTGCAGGTTTTTGTTCTTTCGGCCTTATTTGCTTCTTTCTTCGATTTAGATTCCTCACCATTTTGTTCAATTTCCTCGTGATTAAGGCAACATCGACCCCTTCATGGATTTCCTCCATTTCTTCCTCATCACTGAACTCATCGATTTTACTCGTACGTCCTTTTTCTTCCATGTTGATCTCGAATGTTTTCAGAGCATTCATAAGATCCATGAACTCGATGGCAACAACATTCAGAGATGTTTCGATAGCAATCACTTTCATATCGAACCTTGATGGTAGGGTTCTTAGTGCTTTGGATACTAGTATCTTGTTGCTTATGGGATCACCAAGATCTTGGCACTCATTTGCAATATCGAGAATCCGCTTAGTGTAGTTGCTTATGTTCTCATCTTCTTCCATCCGTATATTCTCAAATTTTGAGGTGAGAATGCGCAAACGTGATTCCTTGCGCAAGCGTGATTCCTTGCTACTAGTATCTTCTTCAAAATGTGTTTGGAGAATATCCCACGCATCTTTAAGTGCTCTATCATCAAATGTGGTTGCATCAACTTGTTCTCTAGTCCACTGATTTGTTGGTGATGGGACAACATCTCCTTGAGCATCTACAACTTTTGGAACTGACCATCCATCTTCAATTGACTGCCAAGCTCTCCGATCAATAGATTTGATATAAGTCTGCATTATGATCTTCCAATAGGAATAGTTTGACCCATCGAAAATAGGTGGCCAAAGCAACCCAACACTGTTCGAATCCATATTGGGTCAGCAGTTGAGATACCCGTGAGGATCTCAAACCCAACTGACTATGCTATTCACTTCTCTATGAATTCACAATTGATTGATTATCACCGAGATCTACACTCTTTCAGAATTGGATCGTAAAAGGAACTCTGTCCACAAAAATTTATCTCCCGCTGCGTGATATGTTTAGCATTTATAAGTCTTGCAGCATTCCTTTTCGCCTTCTGTTTCGCTAATAGACGTGCCTTAGTGCTAACAGATCCACGTGCCTTAGTGGGTAGTCACCCACTACTTCCCTTTCTTCAGTTCTTGCTATCTTCACGGTAAGCTCATTTGACCTGCACTATGTGCTATGTGGGAAGAAAAACCAAAATCCAATGCATAACTCGAGTGAGCATTAATAGAGTTTTTCAACTCTATCAAAAACCATCTATTCAAATAAATTAGTTCAATTCACTACGACGAAAATATAATACATTATAATCTCTACAAATTCATATTAATGTTAAGACTAAAAATATATATTTCAAAAATGGATTGTTATGCGTAAAAGTGTGACATGATTTTATTTATTTATTTAGTGTGTTATGCAATCATGGATTTAAGATAATTATTAAAACATAAATTAATGCACTTATGAGAGTTTTACCAAAATATACATGGAGTACTTCAGAACGTACAATAATTTATTTTTTATTCCGTGCTTTGCACGATAGGAGTACTATAAAACTGTACAATAATATAAATTTTAAAAAGAGTTAATTATACAAACTAGCTAAAGAAGATAGTAAAAGACAAATAATAGCCACAAACATAATACTATTTAAATTCTAGCCATTTTGAATATGAATTATCATAAATATCCTTCTACTTAAATTTAATTGTATGAATGGTACGAATGGTATGAAAGGTATGAATAATATTCATTTATACGATTCATGCGTACATACAGTTTAATAAAATTAGGTATCACGTATGAATGGTACGATTTGATACAATTCATACTCAAAAATGTAAAATATAATTATAAAAGTATTTTAGTACAAAAAATTTATAAATAGCTATAATTTAACTATTATTATGTTGGTGACTATTATTTGTCTTTAACAATTTTTTTTGGCTATTTTATATTATCACTCTTTTAAAAATAAGTCTTTACTTTTTCATGCATAATGTAACAGTATTGCATTTGCATATTGCAATTTTTTCTCTTAATTTTGTCTATAGTTGGTGGACTTTTAATAGTTATATCAATGATTTAGGAGGTGTATTGGTTTAGGATTTCATAAGATTTTAGAACTCTTTTTTATAAAAAATTCTCTGGTATTCAATCAGGATTTTATGTCATTTAAAAACAATCCACTGATATTCAAAAATATAAGGATTTTATAAGATTGTTCAGTTAGATAGATTTTGATAGACTTTTTAGTGTTATTTCTAAATGCTAACAATCCGATAGAAACCCATGAGATTTGATAGGACTCTTGAAATGAGTCTATAAATACAACAATTTCCATTTTCCTCTTCTTTCTTCTTTGATTGATTTTCTCTTCCAGTCGAAGTTGGATTTCGTCTAGCGTCGCAACACAAAAGTCATGATTTTATTATGTTTACGTTTATTTATGTTGAGTTGTTTTCATTATTTTTATTTCATTGATAATTATGTCATTATGCAGCATTCTTCCGGCGCTGGTGGCGGGACTAGAGTGAATCGACCCACCAAATTGTGCGTCACCTCATCACCTCCGATCAGTTGAAATTATGTATAACATCTTTACATGTTCTTTTCTCAATCGACCCACCAAATTGTCTTCTGCCACTCATAGATAACCACACTTTTTTTTACTTCTCAATCAAATTAGTGCTACGTTGCACGGGTGCGAGAGTGCGGGTGCGGGAGCGTTAGGATACGGGTGCGTGGATACGGATTTTTGAAAATTATAGGGTACGATTCGTCGAGGATACGTATATATTTTTTTTAATATTTTATTATATATATATATATAACCAGTAAAATATATGAATTAAATATGCAAACTAACCAAAAATAAAAGATTCAGTTAAAATAACTAACATCCATATCAAATGTTTAATTACTTGACTACCTAGTATTCAAGATTCAGCAAAAAGACAAAATATGTACACATGACACATCTAACTCTAAGAATCTAACTCTTAAGAATTGTCTGGTACTTCTCCTTCATCACCAAACAAAACAGACTCAAGTTCAAGTTCATCAAGAGATAAATTAGCAACTCCAAGTATTCCAATATCATCCATAGAATCAAATGCATCTCCTGCCACATCCCACATCTTGGATTCTCCTTTCATGTATTGTGGAGCTTTTCTCTATAGCAAACGAAGATTTCTATGTACATAGACCAAATCTTCGGCACGTTCTGGAGTTATTTGATTTCTCTTTGTAGAGTGAATGAAAGAATAAGTACTCCAATTCCTTTCACAGCAAGAGGATGAGGAAACCTGACCAAGTAATCTCACGGCATAATGTTGAAGATGTGGTGCACTTATACCATAAGCTACCCACCATTTCAAAGGATCCAACTTCGATCTATCTCGTATAGAATCCTCATCACCAAACTCTTCAAAGCATCCAAAAAAATTGGCAAACTCCAATGTGACGGCTGTTCATGTTTCTGCATCAGGAAAAAGACGTTTGATACAATTCTTTCTCATCTTAACAACATCTGGATCATGGTCAGGTTTAGTAAGATATTGATGCTCTTTACTCCATTCATCTGTGGTACACCTGTTACAATTAAAATATTAGTTGTGTTCAAAATACAGAAAACTAAATATATAAAAGAATTACCTTGGATTCAACGAATGAGCCAAACAATGTAAAGGAGTGTTGCTTTTACTCCACCTGTCTTCCAACACTGCCAATACAACATTCCAAAAGCTAGATTCATCTAAGTCAGTCTTGTTCTCATGTTCAAAGATCACTCGCTTCACTTCAACTATCATAGTATCCCACATCCCATAAACTAAGTGAAGACAAGGCTTATCTGTATCACAACTTCTTAACATAGAGTAAATCGGCTCAGTAAAACAAAGAATATAATCAACGGAATCCCACCAACCATCATCTAACAATTTCTCTTTCACAATTCTAGCCTTCTCCATATTATCCTCACGATACATACACCATTGTTCACTTATCACCATGGATTGCAACTGACTTTTTACATCTCTAAACCTTTTCATCATGATAATCATCGAAGCAAATCGAGTTTCAGCAACCACAAGTAGTTTGAGTTTGGAAAACTCAGTAAACATGGTAAGTCTCATGGAATGATTCATTATAAAATTCCTAATCATAACAGCATTAGTAGCAATCTCACTAATCCAATGGCATTCCACATATGTGGTTTCATTTGACTCCATATTTTTTGCGGCACAAATATTTTTCAAAGCAAGATTCAATGTATGCACAACACAAGGAGTCCAAAATACACTAGGATATGCTTGTTCAACTAACATTCCAGCCGCTTTACAAACCGGAGCATTGTCTGTAATAACTTGAACAACATTACGAACACCAACTTCTGTTATGACATCCTTGATCAAACTAGCAATAAAATTTTTATCTTTATACTCATCTTGACAGTTTACTGAGCGTATAAACATTGGCCCACCCTCATTTATAGCCATGAAATTAATTAGCTAGAGGTCTTCTTTGAGGATCTGTCCAACCATCACACACTATTGTCACCCCTTTTGACTTCCATGTGCATTTAGTAGTTTCAAGCAAAGTTTGAATGTTTAACCTCTCTTTTTGCAGTAATTTTGTTCTTAATGCATTATAACTTGGAGGGGCATAACCTGAAACATTGTTATTGGCAGCTAAACTGAAGGGCTTGATGAAGTGTGGATTCTTAGCAAGGTTAAAAGGAAGTCCAGCTGAATAAAACATCCTCGCAATCTCACCATCTAATATCTCTCGAGCTTGCACATTAAAAGCTTTTCCTAGAGGACCATCAATATTTTTCCTCTTTTTACTTGGATTATAACCTTCTAACCTAAAAGATTGGGGCTCCACATCACTCATGGTTTTAGAAAAAGACCCCATATTTTCAGAACGAGGTAAAGGAACATCTTTCGTTTTAACGGCTTCTCTTATACTAGCTGCATGTTCTTCAATTTTTGACATCTCAAGCACGTCGGCTGTGGTGACTTTTGAACATATGGCAATTCCCTATGATGGATTTTTCAATAAGTGATTCTTCAACCTCGAGTAAGACCCAGTATACACATTTTTGCAATACACACACTTAAATTTTGAATTTCCACCCCCTTTACCAAGTTTCGTTTGCTTCACTACATATCTCCACAATGGCCAATTGACACTACTCTCATTCATATCTATAGCATGACCACTTGTATCTTCTTCTTCATTAACAGAATTTGAAGAAGACACTTAGAAAAATTCCTATATAAAATTAATTAAAAATTGTTATCATCATGAAGTTAAAAATACATAGAAACAAAAATGTCTATTATAAGAAGACTTTAACACGAAAGATGTTCCTATCTATATATATACTAAAGCAAAATCTTCCTCCATTAACTTTCCCTCCAAAACTTTTCCATTTAATATATTTTAATTATCACTTGTCCCAATACTTAAATACTCAATAAATTAATATTATATTATTGTAAACCTTTGAGTTTCCAAAAGCATTTAACAAATAATAATGTAATATTTGAAGAACTTTGGGCTTTCATTTTCATGAATTTATAAAGACTATTCATTATTGATATGTCAAAGAAACAAATAAATTTCACATTTCTTCAAATTTAATGTGAAATAGTAAATAATTTGTATTAAGTTCTATTTAGATGACCATGTTTGACTATCTTTCTTTCCAAAAGACAAAATATAAATATGTTATTTAATTATTCTCTATTTTTGTATTATTACTCATTAATAAATAAAAATGAGTATTGTAGATGAGTAGAAGTAGTGAGAAAAATAATGTGTGATTTTTGTTTCTTGCTTTCTATTTATTATTTTTAATTTATATTGATGTTGAAAATTGATTAGATGCTAAAAAATATTAGCATAATTATATTC
>JAPKLX010000050.1:639228-766707 GCA_026898415.1 Leonotis leonurus
ATGTACGATAGTTTAACATTTTACCATCGAGTTTTTCTTAAAGTCGTACAATTCAATTTGTTTTCTAAAACAAATTACTATTATTGATTTGCTTTTTTTTTAAGTAATATATTTAATTCTTAAAGATATGTACAATAAAATAGTATATAAAATTTATTTCAACCATTGAAAATAATAATATTGTGTAATTTTATATTTAAATCATTTAAAATATATTTCATATCTAGAAATATAACTTAATACAAATTATTAATGTAATAATTTCAAATATATGTAGTTAATTTATTTTTTAAATAAAAAATATATGTAGTTAATTTATTTTTTAATTGAGAATTTAAATAAAAATTTTATATGAATAGAATATTTTAAGTTGAGAAATACTTGAAAGGTATGTGTGTGTATATATATATATTACTTTCTGTTTAAAAATAAAAACCACTTAAAATTTTTTATCCGTTCTACAAAGATGTAAATATATGTATATATATAATTTATTTCAAACATTAAAAATAATAATATTTATGTTGAAGTTATTTAAAATATATTTCTATATATATCATGAGATATAACTCAATACAAATTATTAATGTTATAATTTCATATACATCAAGAATATTTTGTATTTTATAAGAAAAAATAATTTATTATTTAAATTTATTAAATATCAATCATTACCAAAGAAATTAGAATAACATAAAACATAGACAAAATGCTACACGTGCATAACACTGGAACATCACTATAATTATATATAAAATTTAAAGTAATTAAAAAATCAACAATCAAACTGAAATCAAATTAAATAATTTTTGTTTTATATATGCATTGATATAGATTAATAGCTTTTTATACTATAAATATTTTTAATTATAATATAAAATATATGTAACAAAATAGTTTAATATTAATGATTTAAGGTTACATTTTTAATATTTACATAATAAATGAGAAAATACCTCAACAATCTATTTTAACAAATCAAGGGTTGTGCTTTTTTTATTTTTCCTTACAAATTTGCAAACATATGTATATATGGTTATTTTCATATGAGAAAACAAAATCAAACGTGACAAATGAGAATAGATTTAGACATTTCTCCATCTACAATCAATTGTGATTAATTTCATTTCATTTAATTACTTTATATTTTTAAAGGAATGTGATTTTTTTTAAATGATTTTTTTTTATAGAATATCACAACCGTTGATTAATTGAAATTGATGTTTGAGATTTTTTCTCAATTATCACACAAATGTTCTTTTTTATATGATCCAAAACTTATAGTATAAATATATTTCACATCTCTATTATTATAAAATATATTTATATTCAGGTCAATTAATCTTTACTATTAATTTTAGATAGATGGATGAAATTTTTTTTTTCATTCTCACACTATCACACATAATTACTTAAATATCAATTATTATCCAAAAGCAAGAGAATTAACTTATGATGAGTTCTTAATCAAATTCTTTTGAAAGAAAGATATAGTCGAGCATGGTCTTCGAAATATAACTTAATATAAATTATTAAAATGATAATTCTATATACATCAATAATATTTATTATATTATAAAAAATATTACAATTAATTAATTTATTATTTAAATTAATTGAATACTAATTGAATATAAAATTATAAATTAACATAAAATAATACATATCAAAATAATTAAAAAAATGCTACCCGTGCATAGCACGGGAGCATCACTAGTTCTCTATTGAAGCTAAATATCATAAAGTTCAAACTGAATATCATAGAACAGAGAATCTAAATAGATGAGAGAATAGAGAACGTACAGGCAACTCACGCAACTCTGCCAAATCAAAGTTGCGTCGGGGTCGGAGATAAGAGCAGTGGCCAGAGAACCCAAGAGCAGCAGCTATCTCGAACTGAAGTTCGTCGGAGCCAAAGATGACAGATGAAGGTAGAAAGAACAGAGAAATCAAGAGGCAAGAGTAGAGCGTCGATTCGCCGTGAATTTTTTCTTATTTTTTTTTCAATCGTTCCCCAAAAGATAAGAAAGAAAGAATTGAATTTGAGAGGATACGCAAGTTTGAGATTAGATTCACTTCTAATTCAATTTTTGTTATTTTGCAAAAAAGCCCCCAAAATATAAAATTTTTAAAAAGTAACCCCAAATGCACCCCATTTTTTAGATTCACGCACCCGATACGCGAATCCACATTTTTTATTTTCTTTTCTTTTAGGATACACCATGTGGCGTATCCAGTGCGCACCCCATGCGAATCGCACCCGCACCCGTCGTATATCCGATACTGCAATATAGTGATTTTTGGAGAATCCGTGCATCATAGAATTTGTGCTTCTCATTTTAATTATATTTACATTCGAAAATTATGTTTAACTTTTCACAAATTATGATTTGAAGAAAAAGACAAATAAAGTCATGATTTTATTAAATTATGTTTTCAAACGAATTACTTTTTGATATTTTACAAAATGAGTTGAATGATCTTGGTCTTGATATTTGATAATAGATCAAATAAGAAAGGAAAAAATAAAGAGGTGCAAAAAAACTAATAGATAAAATGGCTTTTTATACTCTTTGTGGTTATCATAATCTAGCATTGTGTGATATGGCCAACACTTGTAGTAAAGCTAGATATTTTTTTGGAATCAATAATATTTATTTTTTGTATTAGAACACTTGAGACAATTTTTTTTAGAACATTTTGCAATAATTAGCACGGGGCCTCGATTTTGATTGAGTCGGCCCTCGTAAATACATGATTGATACTGTGATATTATTTGCTTTTAATTGGTTTATTATTAATTGAATTACATAATACTTCATCCGTCCACCAAAATGGTTTACATTATGCCATTTTGGGATGTCCACGAAAATGGTTTACATTTGAAACTTTCCTTTTATAGCAAGTGGACCCACTACTTCCACCACACACAACTCAATTTAAAACATATTTTAAGTGGGACTCAAACTCCACTAACTACTCACAACCAATTTTTAAAAAATATATGAAGTGGGACCCTAACTCCACTAACTACATATCCTCATTAAAGTCAAAACACAATATTAAAACCAGTGTCAGGTCAAACCGTAAATCATTTTCATGGACGGAGGTAGTATAACATTATTTCTTTATTATTCTTGATTCAATTCGATTTATTAAAAAAATACATATTTTTTTATTATGTTTTTAATTGGATTACATAATATGTAGGACTGTTATATTTGTTTATTAATCAAAAGATAAATAACTAAATACTAGCTATGCTTGGAGGAGTAGTATAGCTATGAATATGTGGATAAATGTACTTAGGAGAACATTATATTATGGAGAATTATTATTATTAGTTTTATCTTTGACTCTTTTTAAATTCGAATGTATGAAAAAAATCATGAACTCTTGTCGTATGTCATAAATCCATCAAAATCTGCAAAGTCCTATAGATTCCATTAAAATCTTGATTAAAAAGTTTTTACAAAATCCTGCAAAATCTTAAAAGTCATAAAAATCCTGCAAAATCTTTTAAATGTGCAGGACTTTTTTCAGCTTAAAAAGTCCTTTAAAATCCTAATTCAATACATTTAGTGAAATTAAATTTATTTACTTTCTTATTAAATTTTCAAAATTAACTTTTTATTTTTCTTAACTTATACTATTACATTAAATTTTAGTTATAAAGTTGTGTTATGGAAGACTCCAAATCAAGAATTATCGTCTTAAATATTAATTTTCTACCGTTACCATAACACAAGTAAATATACAAAAAAAGATATGATTTTATTATGATTTAGAAAGATAAATTCATGATATATTGAATTCAAAATTTAAGAAAAAATATAATTTGTAAAGAAAAAAAATGTACTTACTCGGATGCTACATGTACATAGCATGATGCATCTGAGGTAAAAGTACTCTTTTACCACTACAAAAAAAAAATTATTTTAGCAACGGAATTTTTCGTTACTAAAATAAGAAATTTCGTTACTAAAAATTTTAGTAATGTATTTTTAACGGATTTATTCATAGTAATATCGATGATTGCTAAAAAATTTAACAATGGAATATATTTCGTTACTATATATAACAACGAAATTTCCGTTTTTATAATGATTTCTTCAATTTTAGTAATGGAAAATTCCGTTATTCAATTTTTAATAATGGATAATTACGTCATTAATTATGTTACTAAAATTTAACAACAATTCCATAACAATTCTGTTGTTAATCCGTTAAAATTTAGAAACGATTTTTTTTTTTACTATTTCGTTGCTATATAATCCACTATTTGTAGTGTATACACTTCATATACATAACTATATATACCTCATTCATTGCTTCATACACGACACTTGCTATTATTTTCTCACGCACTCATTGCATCCTTGCATTCTCAAGTTTACTACGAGCTAACTTGAATGTTAGAGACACTCCCCGAAAACTTCAAACCATTCTTCGATCTTGTTTTGCAGACTTCGCCAACGAGATTAAAACCCAACTGTTCACGCGATAGACCAGATTCATCTCACCAAATGTACGTATGAACTCCAACCCATTCGAGTCTTCATACATTTTCTTCTTTTACTTTGCTGTGGACTGATTCTAAGACCAAGAATGCATATAAGAAAAAATAGGAATATTAAATAGCAGAATTGCAATTATGTATATATTAAAAGAATATGAAATATATGTAAAAACAAATCATGTGGTCCTTGACTCCATCAAATTGGAAGTGAAACCGAACTTTAAACATTCTACGACCTTAATTTCAACCAGTGTGATCACCCCCCTGGCCCTACATGATACGATAAATAAATCATAGAACGGCTAGATCTCTTACGTACCATAAAATATATAAAATGATAATCATGGTACAATTATATATATATATAGTCATAATCGAGGAAGTAGTCAAAATTTTGCCGGGCGGCATGCATAAGCATTGCAATAATTCTCATCAGATCATCCAAGATTCCTCCGACACTCTTTTCAAAGCTGGCAAATACTTAGATTCTATCTCAACACGATGCACTTATAACCACCCAAAACTACAACAACTAAGAACCACACATATCACTACAAATTAAGGATATTGCATGATTCAATTCTTCATATATATATATATATGTATCTCATGTATAAACACTACTTAGATGTCCAAAACACATTTTCAACATATATATATAGTATAGTAATTCACAATATAATCAAATTAAAATGGGAAGCATAAGAAGGGCACATGTAGTAGCAGTTCCGTATCCTGCACAGGGCCATGTGATTCCACTACTGGAACTCTCACAATGCTTAGCAAGCAATGGCATCAAAGTCACCTTCGTCAACACCCACTTCAACCACTCCCGTATCTTGCACTCGCTGTCCGCACGTGGGCAGCAGGGGGGCATCAACGACCTCATAACGTTAGCCTCAGTACCCGATGGGCTGGAGCCATGGGAGGACAGGAATGACCTTGGGAAATTGGCGGTGTCACTTCCTAAGGCCATCCCTCCAGCATTGGAGTCTCTCATTGATAAGATTAACAAAGAAGAGAGTGATGGAGTCACATGTGTTATCACTGATTATGGGCTAGTGTGGGCTCTGGCATTGGCTGAGAAGCTTGGGATCAAGAAATCTGCATTCTTGCCTGCACCACTTGCCCTCTTGGCTTTCTCCATGCATGCCAAGAACCTCCTCGATCAAGGAATCGTCGATTCTGATGGTCAGCCTCCATTTCTTTTGTTCTATTTTCAATTTTTTATTCTATTCGTTTTTTCATTTCTACTAGACTTTTCAATTTTATCACAATTTTTTTAATGTGCATGAACTGCTGTTAAACCTTGTAACCTGCAGGAACACCCTTAAAGAAGGATCACGTGATTCAGTTGTCACCAGAAATACCTACATTGAGCATTCAAGAATCAGTATGGCTGCAAATAGGTGATTTCACCACCCAACAACGCATGTTTCAATCCATGACACATATTCTCGAATCACAAACACTCCCAGATTGGGTAGTTTGCAATTCCTCACAAGAATTAGAGGCAGGAGCACTCCAACTTCTCCCTCAATGCAATCCAGTAGGCCCTCTCCTTGCAAGCACTCGCCTCGGCGAAACAGCAGGTTCTTTCTGGGAAGTAGATTCCGAAAGTCTATCATGGCTAGATCAGCAGCAACCCAACTCAGCTATATATGTTGCATTTGGGAGCTTCACACTCTTTCAAGAGAAGCAGTTTCAAGAACTTGCTCTTGGGCTTGAGCTCTGCAATAGGCCTTTTCTGTGGGTTGTGAGGAAGGACATGACTCAAGATATCGAGAAATCGTACCCTGAAGGGTTCAAGGAGAGAGTGAAGGATAGGGCGAAGATGGTTGATTGGGCCCCACAGCAGAAGGTTCTGTCACACCCTTCTGTGGGTTGTTTCTTGAGCCACTGTGGTTGGAACTCGACGATGGAAGGGGTGTGTAACGGAGTGCCCTTCTTGTGCTGGCCTTACTTTGCAGATCAGTTTATGAACCAGAGGTATATTGTTGAGTGTTGGAGAGTAGGGTTGAGTTTGGAGAAGGATGAGAGTGGGAGTGTTGGGAGTGGAGAGATTGTGAAGAAGGTGGGGACAGTGATGAGTGATGGGAGTTATAAAGAGAGAGTGATGGAGCTTGGGTCTAAGGCTGTTTCTAGTGTTGGAGAAGGAGGGTCTTCTCATACGAATTTGAATAGTTTTCTTGATTGGGTCAAGGCTAATTGAAGGTGCATGTTTAATTTAGAGTGATTAATTATGAGTGAAGTTCTTTAAGAAATAAAATTATGAGTGAAGTTGTGACTAAGATTTTCTTTATATAATTATTACTGTCAAGCAATATGGGGTTTGCAATGTGCAATGATCCTTAGAATTTGTAATTGTGTGGATATATGAAAATATACATATGCTTCATATATAAAAGAAAGAAGTACTACTAGTTTGTATGAACATTAATAAATATTTTTTCGTTCTTTCCGTTGTGGACGACACTAAAAAATGCATTATATAGCAACGGAATAGTGATGGAAAATATTTTCGTTTCTAAATTTTAACGGATTAACAACGAAATTATTATGGAATTGTTGTTAAATTTTAGTAACGGAATTAGTGATGAAATTATCCGTTATTAAAAATTAGGTTACAGAACTTTCCGTTACAATTTTGTTACTAAAATGGAAGAAATTATTCAGAAACGGAAATTTCGTTACAATTCCGTTATTATATATAGTAACGGAATATATTATGTTGTTAAATTTTTTAGCAATCATCGATATTACTACAAATAAATTTGTTACTAAAATTTTTAATAACGGAATTTCTTATTTTATTAACGAAAAAATTTCATTGCTAAAATAAAAAAAATACAAATTGTAGTGCTTATTATATTGACACCATTATATTTCAAATGTATTATCAAAATTTTAGTGTGATTTAATGATATACTAGCATGCATGCACACCATATGTTTCGAGATGTATAAAAGTTCACAATTTGGAAATCAATATCATTCAAATTCATCAAAAAAGTTAATACTAATATTTTTTAATTTTTATATCCAAGGATCATGCGTTAAAAGAGTGTCCTTAATTTCAACGGGCTTCCATCAAAATTGATACTTAAAGTATTTACAATTCTCACAAAAACCTTAATATTCTAGACGAACATAAAGTCAAGTATGTTTCGTAATTTGCTCTGAGAAATGTTGAGTCTCCAACCATGGGATGGTTGATCATTTGATGGATCTACGTTATATCTCCATTCTCTTTAAATGTAGGAACTTCTTGTTGAGTAATCCTTCCACTTGCTCCTTCACATCACAAAGTCATACAACACAAATATATAACGTACAATTGTATTCAAAATAGAAATTAGGTAAAATTAAGATAATGAAATCTCATATGTGGGGGATGATGAATCAGACATGAAAATGAAGAATATATAAAACAATGATATGATGTTATATGAAGGTATTGGAGATCATTTTTAAGATATAATTAGAAGACTCGGTTTTATATGAAAATAGAAAAACTTGAATATATATAGCTAATGATTTAAATATAAATTTAAAAAACTCGTGTTTTATATATATATTCAATCAAATTTTATGTATTTTATGTGCAATTACCAAAAAAAATTCCACTTCAATTTTATGTGACATCTCATGATATTGACATGCACTGACCTATATAGGTTGTCGGCATTTGGAACTTTTGGAGTTACTAATTTAAAAAAAAAGTTTATATTCCCCATATAGTAAACTAATGGGATCATCGCATTGCATTGCCGGCCTCAGACAATTAAGTAATCAGCTGTTATTATAATGATTGGAAGTGGAAATAATAAAGAAACGAAATCATAAGCATCGCCAAGAACAAGAACTAAGCACAATAGACAAAATTAACACAAAGTACTAACATACAATGACAAGAACAAGATTTCGCATGCATGCAAAATCTCCGCTATATATTAATTCCACTATAAAACTAAAGCAAATTGCAAGAGACGATATCAATCAAAAATGGGGAGAGCTCACGTGATAGCGATTCCATACCCAGCGCAAGGGCACGTGATTCCGATGATGGAGCTGGCCCAAACCCTTACAAGCAACGGCATCAGAGTCACCTTCGTCAACTCCGAATCAAACCACCGCCGTGTCGTGGAGGCGCTGCCGCCAAACGAGACGAAGCTGCACGAGCTGCTCGACCTCGTCTCGATCTCCGACGGCCTCGAATCTTGGGAGGACCGCATGGATTTCGCCAAGTCGATCGAGGCGATGTGGAGGGTGGTGCCGGCGGAGGTGGAGGCTCTCGTCAACTCCATAAACACGACGGAGGGTGGCGACGCCGTCACATGCATCATGACGGACGTTTACATGGCCGGGATATGTGAGGCCTACGACAAGTTTTCCGTCAAGACGGCCACCTTCATGCCCGGCGCCGCCGCTCTGCTGGCCGTGACTAGCAGCGCCGATAAACTCCTTGATGATGGACTCGTCGACACTGACGGTACGTCTGCATCACTTAATTAATTAATATGCTTTTGTATATACATAATATATCTCTGCCTCACTTTGGTCACTTTGATTTTTTTGAAAACTATTGTGGATTATTTTCTTTCGAAATATTTTTAATTAAATTGTTGCTTGTATGGTTTTGTGAAGTACTGCTAATACTTGAAATTAATATTATCCATCAATATAACACTGTATATTATATATATATATATATATTTAGCACAAATAACTCTTTCGTAATTTGCTTTGTGAATTTTCATATATGATTTTAGACTTTAATTTGATTAAGACTATATTAGTAATTACAATTTACACATATAAGGTGGCTACTTTATCATTTGTGTCTCACGATTCTCCATGTTCAAATTTATCATTTTAATTAATATTTTTCAAAATAAAAAATATTATTCGTTCATGAATGTTTATTACATTTTGACTCGACATGTGTTTTAATATAATGTTTTGACTTTAGATGGAAAGTCTAGTTAGTGGAGTTTTGGTCTCACTTGTTATTACTTATTACTCTCTCCGTCCACGATTGTTTGTTATGTTTTGACCCGGCAGGTATTTTAATGTAGTGCTTTCACTTTAGATGAAAGAGTGTAGCTAGTGGAGTTTGGGTCCCACTTGTTATTATTATTTAATTGAAGTATGTGTGATATAAATGGAAAGTTTAAAATGTAACAAACATTGGTGAACGGCCCAAAATGGCAAAATGTAACATACATTGGTGGACGGATGAAGTATTATTTAATTGAAGTGTGTGTGATATAAATGGAAAGTTTAAAATGTAACAAACATTGCTGGACGGCCCAAAATGACAAAACGTAACAAACATTGGTGGACGGACGGAGTATCATATAATTATGATTTTTTAAAATATTAATTAAAATGATAAATTTAATTATTAAATATGAAATGTGGGACATAAACTGAGACATTAGATCTCATTTGGTTATTTAGTTCCAAAATTAAATTGGCGACTATTATTAATATTTTGTTATTTTAAGTGGGTATATTGTATTTATTAATATGATAATCTTATATATACACTCCATTATGTAATCACTATCAAGATTATTTGATTAAGTATAGCATACGTGCATTTTTTTTAATTTAATGTTTGCATTATAAATATATTTAATTTGTGGGTGCATATATAATTGCCCCCAACACAGGAACCCCATTGAGCAACGAGGCAATCCGGCTATCGCCCTCCATGCCGGAAATGAACCCCAACCACTTCGCCTGGGTGTGCCTCCCCGACCTCGTCCAGCGGAAAGCCGTCTTCCTCTCCGTCATCGAGAACAACAAATCGGCTAAGCTAGCTCAGTTCCTAGTCTGCAACACCTCCTCCGAGCTGGAGGCAACTGCACTCGGCTTCATGGACAAATGCTTACCGATAGGCCCTCTCCTCGCCAGCAGCCGCCTCCTGGGAAAACAGGCCGGCCACTTCTGGCCGGAGAATCGGACGTGTCTCTCGTGGCTCGACCAACAAAAGCCTAACTCCGTTATCTACGTTGCCTTCGGGAGCTTCACAGTATTCGACCCGGTTCAGTTCCAGGAGCTGGCTCTAGGGCTGGAGCTCAGCAACAGGCCATTTCTATGGGTTGTGAGGCAAGACACGATTAAAAATATAGAGGAGGCTTACCCGGTAGGGTTCGAAGAGAGAGTGAAGAATCGAGGGAAGATGGTGAACTGGGCCCCACAGCAAGAGGTGTTGTCCCACCCTTCTGTTGCTTGCTTCGTGAGCCACTGCGGTTGGAACTCGACTCTTGAGAGTGTTAGCAATGGGGTGCCGATCTTGTGCTGGCCTTACTTCGCCGACCAGTTCCTTAACCAGACCTACATTGTTGATCACTGGGGTGTGGGGTTGGGGTTGGAGAGAAATGGTTCTGGAATTTTCCCAGGGGAGGAGATCAGCAACAAGGTCCAACTTCTTTTAGAAGATGAAGGATATAAAACGAGGATGCTCAAACTTCAACAAGCAACTCTTGCTACTTCTGTCAGTGGCGGCTCCTCCCACAACAATCTCTCTCATTTCATACATTGGATTAAGGAAAACTAGTCTTCTCATGGATAGTGCATCAGCATAGCTGGAATTTTATCAACTAATTAATATATTTCAATTTGGGCTTAAAGTTGCATGCATGTTTGCATCACAATTCAGTGTTGAGATATTATAATTTCAAGTTATCCGTATTGCATGTCTTTTAGACTACATGCATGCACGAATATTAAATCTATATATATATGTTTACTTCATGCAGTCAAGTTAATTATATTTATAATTTAAGAATCACCTTTTGCTTATCATCCTTAAACCTTAATAGGATCCACTTAAATAGTGTAATCCCTACACCTATGTAAGTATGTATACCTATATATGTAATCTTATTTAAGACTATGCTAACTCCGGCACAAAAGAAGCTCTATCAAGTACAAAGAAGAAGGATCAACAAGATCTCATCCTCATCCACCTATGTTTGCAGTTTAGGATAAATTTTAGTTGGCATGTATATATATGTTAATTCTGAATGAAATTAGATTATAAAGAACTAAATTTACATGCATGAGTTATGACTATTGAATTTTGCCTTATAACATCAACGACGTAATTGACCAACAAAAATGACTTATAGCATAGGATCAATGGAGATATAAAAAAAAAAAAAAAATCTTCCTCATAAATAGAGCGTCGAACGGTTGACCTTGGTCCGTCTCAAATGCAGGCTTTAAAAATGGGGTAATTTTATATGCAGTCACAAAATATATCTTTATAGCTAAATTCCAATATAATTAAAATATTATAACTTTATATTTACAAATTTTAAATTATAAGAGAATTTATAACTTTTCGATTTCATAATATAAATAGTTTCCACTGATTTGTGCATTCTTGTTTGGTTTTTCAAAAATATTCAAGTGATCTGTCTTCCAACTATATATATCAGAGGAAAAAACAGTACGGTGACACATAAACTCACAAGATCGAATATTTGCATATAACCGACCTTAATGAGACAAGTTTAGGGGAAGAATATTAGGATCGAGTACGGGTTCAAATTTATGTATTTATACTCGGATCGAGTTCGAAACAGGTACGTGGTTACATATTTGCATCTCGTGCTCCATTCCGATAAATTATATATATAATAATTTTTAAATATAATATTCTATATGTGATTATTTAACAAGAATTAAAAAATAAAAATTATTTTTATTATAATTTATTATTATCAAATTTGAGAATATTACAATACATTTGTACGTTATATAAAACATTTGATGACTATATTTAAAACAATCCTTAATAATCAAAATTAAGTGGGCCCATGTCCAGTACATCTAATCAAAATTGTCATACTCACCCATGTATTATTATTTATTCATAATTATCTAATATAATTCGAAACAGAAGTGAAAAGGAAAAAGGAAAAAGCAAGGAACGAAAGTAGGTGGGTACTGGCTACATGATTAAAATGTAGCAAAATAAATATTTCATGTGCATTTGGGTAACTAAATTTGTTGGAACTCGATTAATTCATCAATAATGCAGTACACATGAAAATCTTTCTTCTTTTTTCTTTTTTCTTTTTTCTTTATTCTTTTTTCTTTTTTGTTGAAAGAATGGTCCTCAATCAAAGATATGCATGCGGGATTTATATATAAGACAATAAAGTAAAGCAAATAAAGCATTAATGGGATGCATATATATTGTCGCACGCTACAAAACAGGTTGGCCCCAACCAAATTACCTACATGCTCTTCCCTTATCATAAAAATATTCAATTAAATTTATCAAATCAATGAAAGAGTACTTAACTTAGTCCCTTTAATTTCAATTTTCATACACTCTTGTTTTGGGACTTTAGCATAGTAAACACGAAGTATTAACATTATTATACTACTTCAGTTACTTATTATATTGAACGCAAATGAAGTTTAAGCTCATTGCCGACAGCCCAAACTACCAGTGTAGAGTTTTAGGTAATGATGTTTATTCAACTCGAAACCGGCGGGTTGGTTCGAACCAACCGGAATCAAAGAAAGTTAGAATCAAAATTTTATAATTCGAAAGTTTTGTGCTGGAAATGGATTAGACTAAAAATGATTCAACTCCGATATATTTAGTCTAAAAATTAAATGAGTTAACTCGATTAACTGAATGAAAGATGAAAAAAATGTAGAATATGTTTGATTCTATATGCAAAAGTTGTACTCCTCGTGTCTAGTATTTAATCATTGATTAATACAAATAATTATGACACAATTTTGTTATTATCTCCTTCTATAAAAATAATTTATATTTTGCCATTTTAGTACTTTCATGAAAATTGTTTACATTTGAAAATTTTTATTTATAAATACCCACTACGTTCAATTTAAAAAATATACAACCATTATAAACAATATATTACGTGGCACTTAAGTTTCACTAACTATACACAACCATTATAAAAATATATATATTAAGTGTGACCAAACTTCACTCACTACATATTCCCATTAAATTTAAGATACATTATTAACTCGTGTCAGATCAAAATGTAAATTATTTTGATGGACGACTATAGAGGTGCTCACGGTTACAGTTCGGAATCAAATCGGCGGTTTACGGTTCTGAGAAATTGGAATCGGAACCGAACCGTTATCACAACGGTTCACGATTTGGAACCGAACCGTATAATACGGTTGCGGTTACGGTTTCGAACCGCCCAAAAAATCAATACTAAATACATTTAAAATTTTAAAAATTCTAATTATCTTGATTATGTACTATTAAACTTATTATTTACTTTTTAAAATTTTCAATATCTTTCTATTTATTAATTTTAATACTATAATAGTTTAACAAATATATATAATCACATTACATAATGAGAGATTTGAGTTATAAAATTAGTCAACTAATACGTATGCCTAATGAATTTTGAACCATCATAAAAGATAAAACAAAATAATCTGATATAATTCAACTAAATATATTAAGTAATAATCTTGAAATTTTACAAATGAAAAGAAAAAACCATCTAGGAAAATGATTATAAAACATCTGCATATACTGATATACAAAATACTATCAATCATTTATAATAAGATATTAAGATGGCATAAAACATAACACAAAAGCATCTTACTTAGTTGGAGAATAGAGAGAAAAACTTATACATTACTAAAAACTTTAAACTCAACATTGGGCACAATCTTAAATACTTGAAAATTCTCATGCTACAAGTCAACATCGAAATCAAAATCATCATCAAAATCATCTATGGCTTGAGATGTGTCGGTGTCATCGATTTCATTCTTGATTGTGGTTATAGGACAGTCCACAAATTGCTCGTCCCATTTATTCTCTTGTTCACTAGCTACGGCCAAAGTATAATCTTTGAGTAAGACTTGAGCTTCAAAATTTTGTGGAGTCATCATTGATCTTCTTTAATCAAGTACATAACCTCTCACACTAAATGCTTGCTCGACTGCAACTGTTGAGGCTGGAACAGCTAGTAACTCCCTTGCCATCATAGAGAGAATGGGATATTGTGATTGTCGCCTTGACCACCAATCAAGAAGATCAACACCGTTTGGACCTGCATTAAGTAACTCACGAGACTTTGGTTCTTCTAAGTATGATCCTAGTTCATCACTAGCCATAGACCCCCCTGCCCCACTTTGAAAAAATGTTTGCAATCGTTGGGCAGCTTGGCTAGTCTATTCCCAAATGGAAAGAAGATTGAGAAGCTTGTGCAGAAGTTTGAGTGTTAGACCCATAAGTGGCAACATAGTCACTAAAGAGATCCCTAAGATCATTAGTGAGTCTTATTTTAACAAAGGTAATATCAGGCAATTGCAAACCATCATTTCCACGCTCACCCCAAAAATTCATATCTCCCAAGTGACCATAACAGAATTCCAACAATTTGTGAACACTATCAAGTTTTATAGAAGGATCTAAACATTTCGCAATCAAAAAGACATTAGGAATATAAGTGAAATATTTCAACCATTTTAAAACTATCATAGTAATGCAATTTGTCAATGTTAGATTAGTACTACATTCATAGAATCGAATAGTAATGAAAACACAATGAACAAGAACACGGGAACAAGTTGGATAATAAACTTCCGACAAATCTTTTGTTGTTGTTTGGAAAATTTTAAGAAGTTTAAGCAGTTCGGTACATTCATCCCAATGTGATGGTAACAAGATCATGCTATTAACATTATTTACAAAAAACTCACATAAATCATGTTTATATTGTGTCGTATCATTTAGCATATCATATGTCGAGTTCCATCGAGTGACTACATCAATATTAAAATTCTTCTTCTTCCCAATCTTTTCCTTGCAATATTTTATCTATTGTTTATGCAACTTAGCTCTATCACGTAACATAGCCACACACTTCCTAATCGGATTGATAGAGTTTTCTAACAATTTTAAATCATCTTGCACACATAAATTCAAAATATGGCATATACACCTAGTGTGAAAATATTTACCATCAAGATTAGGATTACATGCCGCAATTAATTCAGGAACACTAGATGTATTAGCAGTTGCATTATCAAAACCAATTGAGAAGATCTTGTTTGTGAGTCGAAATTGAGAAAGAACTTTGATAATGCAAAGAACAATATTGTGTGCACTATGAGAACAATTAATCTTCCTAAAGCATAAAACACGCTTGTTCAAGTTCCAGTTAGGATCGACCCAGTGAACAGTAATACCAAGATAAGAGTTTTTTTGTCATGCACACGACCAAATATCGGAACAAATGGACACACGGTATGGTAATTTCACAAACATACTCTTAGCCCTTTCTTACACCTAATAGAGAGCTTAAGAATAGTTCTTGTCATAGTGGAACGTGATATCTTTTAGCCTGTGGATTGTATCCCGTTCTTATACTATTTTCAAAGCGCAAACTATCGGCAAATTGAAAAGGAAGAGATTCAGTTGCATCGAATTTTTCCATGACCTCTCTAGCAATTATATCATCGTATTTGAATGGAGAGAGTCCAGGGGTATCTTCCTTCCATTGAAGTTGAGTTTGTTTATCTTCATCCTTGTTACTTGCAGCGTGCTTCCTCAAGACGTGCTTTGTGTATGTCCCGTAGCCATTCCCCGGTTTGTACATGTACATCACATTGCAAAAATTGCAATATGCTTTTTGATACGCTGGTTTGCCATTAATTGCTGGATAATTTACCTTCTTGAACCAAATTTTGAAGATGTCAGAATTTTTTGGGCCTTTCAATGGTATAAGAGGAGGTGAGTCAGGTAATAGATCAACATCGACTTTCATTCCATCGTTGCTTCCCTCGCTCATTGAATCTCGTAAGTCAATTGCCTCCTCATCTTGTCGACGATGAAGAGATTCTTGCTCTGCACTATGAAGTTGTTCTGCATATGCTTGGTCTCGCTGCACTTGAGGATCATATTCGTAATCCTCACGAGGACGACGAGATGAGACTCTCTTTTCTTGAATTGGGGAGGAAAATTCGTCATAATACTTGTCAGCCACATCCTCTCGGATCACGACACCAGTTGGACGAGCATGAGGACGAAGAAAACTATTAGCATTGGGGTTGACAATTGCTTTCCCTTTTCCCTTATCACCGCAAGCACGGTGAGAATTTGTTGACATTTTTTAGACTGAGAACAATATTATAGTGAGAGAAAGGGAATGCAGATATATATGTATATTGAGATTCAAAGAGAAGAATAAGGAGGTGGAGAGGTTTGGTTATGCTTAATGCTTACGCTACCATTTAGTTTTACCGTTTGACTACAAGAATATTTTGTAAACAAAATAGATAGCTACTGCCTTATCGGGCCTTCCTAAACTTTTGATAACAAATAGAATATAGAGTAACGGATATTTATTAAGCCCAAATAAGAGGAGAATGTCCAATTGCTAATAGAATGGAGTAAGTCAGTAAGAGTATATTTTCAATCCAATTATCAGATTAAGACACTTAATATATTATTATGTAAAAAGTATTTTAAATTTTTATAGATTTTTGGAACGGTTCCAATGCGACGATTACGGTTCCGAACCGTCGGTTCACGGTTCTTAATTTTTGGAACCGTAACAGAACCGTCTCCTATACGGTTATGGTTCAAAACTGAACCGTTAGGTACGGTTACAGTTCTCGAAACTGCCGGTTACGATTTGGTTACGGTCCGGTTCCAACGGTTACGGTTCTTTTGAACACCTCTAGATGACTATTTTATATATTTGAATTTTTGGATCTATGACAATGACTATATATGTGCTAATATTTTTGGTGTACAATCATTAAAAGATATGGATACATAATAAATATTTTCATAAACATTCTAAATGATTAACTTATGGGTAACGTGAAAATTAAAAGTCTAGGATTAGGGATGAATTTTAAACTCAAAAAAATTCAACTCGATTTAGTTACGAATAACACAACAAGCCAATAGGGTTGTCCCAAAAGGCATGGGTTTGCCCGATTAACATATGTAGTTTTAATATATTTTAATCATTTTCTTTTATTAACGATTTGAAAAACTGAACTAGGCGTTTTGGTAAGGCAATCGAACTAAATGACCGACCGGTATTAGTATAGCTGATTGTTTTTTTAACTAATTCAGTAAAACCGTGTTTTGAGTTTTAACTGATAACGCCCAAGTCTATCAAATTATAAATTTCCATGAAATTCTTTAAAGTTAATTTTATAAAATTTACCCAAATAAAACGTTTTAAAGTATTAGGTACACCTGTATAGAACAAAAAAACTTATTAGGGTATTTGATTTAAAATTCAAAGTTTAGTACGATAGTGAAATTTGTTGTACAATGTCGAAAAATAATAACATAAGTGTCTTGATTTTAAAATTCTTGAAAGTAAAATCTTGATTCATTTATATTTGCTTGTCGAATATCACATTTATATATTTTATTGTTTTTATTTATAGAACATGAAGAGTTGTCTACCCACATTATTATTTAATTGTGAGACAATATGTAAGACGAGACACACGATTAGACATAAAGAGAAAATGGCATACATAATTGATAACCCACTTCGGTGCTCATCACCTACGTCTAGGAGGCCACGCCCAAGGGATTAATCCACTATTTAAGAACCTCGAGTTACAAAGGACATTTTACTCTCTAAGGACTACTCACACCTTAAGAAATCTGTTCACTCTCCAATGCTCTTCTCCTGTTGATGGAAGCTAGCATCTTCTTAGACTAACCAACCTTAGTATCCGCAAGTACCTATGATTATCTCCTTTGAGTTTATAAATTACTCAATTACAATGAACACTCCCCAACTCTCTAACTCACGAAATAGTTGAGGCAACAAACCTCACACGCGCATATGTATGTTGGTAAACAATAAGAAATATAATTCAATAATGAAAAAGAGCACTCTCACTGAATGTGTTGAATATGGTCTTCGCTTATATGTATATGAAACGGAAACAAACACATGAACCAATAGGTCAGAGAGTCTCACATTAAGCGTACTACTGGTTGAAACTCTCTTGTATGGTGAATATAAATATATGCTCGAGAGGTTCAAGTGTAGTAGTCGTCCATGACCTGTATTTATATTTATAGGGTGTAGACGAAAAAACCTTATGGTAGCAGCTTCCTTCCAAGGTAATTTGAATCTTGCATATCTTGATTTCCAAATATATCTTCTTGGATCTTCTTGGAAAGCAATAAATCGTAGGATATTTCCAGCAAACGTCTCCGGCAAATTTCCAAACGACTATGATAATGAATAAGGAAAATTACCATGTATAAAAGATTCGTCAGTTGGAAGGGACTGTCTCTCTTTCTTGAAATAGCTCTTGGAACAGATTGCACGAACTGTAGTTTCAAGATAACAAAAACGTCTAACATAAATTTTTCAATACATACAGGGTTGTGCACTCACAGAACCCAGATCGTATATGTATAATCATTTGGAGAGATTGAACATGAGATCATGAGAGAGGAAGAGAGAGGGAGAGGATACCTGACAACAACGAGGTGCTGCAGAGCTCGACGGTGGGCGACATATGGTTTGCGTATTGTGATTTCACGAGGTTTAGCAACAGATCAAACGACGGTAGATAATTATATTTTTTAATTAGTTTTTAAATTAATAATGAAATAATCCGTCAGTAGCTCGATATTTAATTACTAACAGATCGAATATGATCCGACATTAAATTCATCGTAATTTTACTGCTTTTTTTAGTGTACATTGTCATGTACATGTACAATTCTGAAATATATTTGAGTCATTTAAGTTCTAAGAATTATGTATTTCTTTAATTACTTGTTTGATTATCAATTGTATTTCAACTTGAAAAGTGGGGTCTGTATATCATATTCGAATTTATTAATATATTAAAATAAAATTTTGATAACTATTTTTTCCATCAAATTTTAAAATGAAAGTTATTTATTAAAAATATGATTTGTTATTCAAATTTATATTATAAATGTGTAATATCATTATTCAAAGTATTTAATTATTTATTTGATATATAATTATTTCCCATAATTATTATACAAAAATATCATAAAATATGATATTTTAATTAAAGTTTTAGGTTTCTTTTAATTTTATGGTTCCTTTTTCATAATACTCTTATAGGGTGATTGGTATGGTAGAATGGAATGATCATTCATTACTCCATTCTATTACTTTGTTTGGTTCATTTTATGATTAGGAATGACATTCCACTTGCGATCATCATTCCTTTAAGATTGGGATTAGTCACTCAATCTCAATCAAAAGATATTAGTTATTTCTAATAATATATAATTGCTTTTATTTTTTTATTTGAATAAAATTAATTAAAATATTTGTTGATTTGTCAATTTTATTATACACCACCCATCTCCCCCTACCAAAAAAAATCTTAATTTTTTTATAATATTTACAAAATCATTTTTAATAAAAATATTATTAGAAAGATTTATTGAATGATATAAATTATATGTTTTTAACTTTGTGGATATTGTTTAGTTCTTGCGGAAAATGAGTTATTTTATAATTTAAAATTTTCAATCTCATTTAGATTTTATTGCTTTGTGAATTTTAATTATGATCGTTATAATGAAGTATACACGTTTTAGTGGGTGCGAGCAAAATTAATCAAATTCGGATAATCAAACTCAAATATTTAATTGATTCGGTTATTTTAGTTTGGTTCGATTTTATTTTTAACTCAAATTTTAATTGCATTTAAATTGGATTTAGACAAATCAAGTTGACATAATATTCAAAAAAATCAAATTATTTTTAATATTAAAATATAATTTATTTCTATTAACTAAACTTATTTCATCATATATTTTAATTTATTTTCATTATATTTTATCGTATGTTTAAAATTTTTAAATTGTGTAATAAATTAAATGTGATAATCTATTTACTTTATTTTTATTTTTTCTAGATTTACAAAAATTAATATTATAAAATTCAATAAATAATGTTTATTATCATTTGACACTTGAAAACTATTGAAAATATATGTGAATGATTTAATAATTTAAATATAGTAATTAAAATATTATATTTTATATAGTAGATGAGAACTATTGAAGATATATAAATGATTAATTTTTCATAATTAATTATTTTAAAAATTGAATGAAATTAGTTACAAGATAAAATATTCGGATAAATCGAACTAATTCAAAATAAATTTGGTTAAATTGGTCCAGTAAATTTTTTGTTTTGTTTGATTATCTTTTTCAATTCATTTTTTTTTTAATTTTCTTTTGGTCGAATTTAAAAAAAAAATTGAATCATATATCCTAATGTTCATCCCTGCGTTTTATAATTTTATATTGAAACATTTTTATTTGCATTATTTTAGATAGAGAAATTCAACAATTAAAAGAACAAAAAAAGAAATAACAAATTTAGTTGGAATATTAAAAGTATGATTTCATAATACAATATAAATATAATATATTTATTCACTTTATTTATAGATATCAATTATAAAGATTAAATTAACAAAAAAATTGTCATTTCATTTCATTCTTAATCTTTGTACACACCAAGCATAGAAATAAATTAACATTTTCATTTCATTCCACACTTGATTTCATTCCTACCGTCACCTCCTAATTCTCCCCGTTTATGAATTAGTTGACATTTTCCACAGATTTTACAAACAAAAACTCTTATGTTCATATTTCTCTTTCTTTATCTTGATTTGGAATTTACTTCTTGATAGAAAATCAATTTTTGGAAACTTTGAATTTCGAATAATATTGAATAAAATAATAATTTAGTAAAAAACATTGTTTCAAAATCATAAATTATACGTGCTTTGGATGAATCCTGTTGGACTATATTTATTGAAATCTAAAGCAATTGGACAATTTATTTGTGAATCTCAATTTTTGGATGTGGTAATAATCGAACGAGTAGGAAACATACTTTGACGAATTCTGACAATAGACAATGGAGGAGAATACGTTACAACAATTTTATTATTATTAATGCATTCACGTGCATCAGCCGCACTGCGTTCGCATGAATTTTTATTTAAAATTCAAATTACCACATGCAAACATGTGACATACTTAATTGAATTCCAACTCTAATTGGCCAAATAATCTGTAATGCCAAATTAATGACAGTTTTTATGAGTAAATTAGGTTTTTAATGAGCTTTAGTTTTCCACTTTATTTCAAATTGCATGGTTATCCTTAAGTATTTCTATTTTCAAATTTATATAGTACTATTTCGGATGTTTCATCATTTGGATCTGTTTAGTCTCATTTTGTTCGTCTAAACTTAGGTTTTTCGTAGCTTTATTCGTAGTATTTTCCCTCGTTCCGTGATGTTTTGGCCCGATTTATGTTTTATTTTATGTTTCAGGATCATTGGCCCAAACGAGCATGGAAAGTGGAAAAGAAACGAGAAAAGACAAGAAAATGAAGGAATGTACCGAAAGCGTGTCGACGACCAAGCCGGCGCGCGCCAAGGACACGCACCAGAACGTGTCAGCGGCCGCTAACTACGCCCAGCGGTCGCTGACTGGCCAGGCAGAGCCAGCGCCCGCGCCAGCGCACGCCAGCGACCGCGCCAGGCCACCGCACCCGAGTCAGCGGCCGCTGACTATACTAAGCGGTCGCTGACCCCGCAATTCTCGCGCGGGCCGTTGCAACCAACTCTCGTGCCACTCGGAACAAACCTAGTCAGCGCCCGGTGACTTCCAGGGACCGCTGACTTGCCTCTCGCTATATAAAGACACGTCGCGCCATTCATTCGATATCTCATCATATATCTCAGTTCTCCATACTTCGTCCCGACTCCTTTTAGCACGAATTCCTAGACTAGTTTTCCAGCATATTTTTATTATTTCTAGTTCGTCTCGATCCCGCATTCAAGGGTCGAGACTTAGCATTCTAGATAGGATTTTTCATTCCGTTATTCGTTTTGGAGTTAGCCGTTTACAACATTCGAACACCGTTATTTACAGATTTTCATTGTCGTTTCCAGACGTACTTCAAGTATTAATTCAAGTTCGTTTCTTTCCTTTTAATTATTGCTTTGTTTATTTACTTTTATCGTTGTTCCGTTTTGTGCTTTCAATTCCTTTTATCGCTTTGAATTTCCAGATTTCTTTCCGTTCTTCTTTCGTCTTTAAACTTCAAGTTCTTTACTTTCTTAGATTAGATTTAAGTTTCGTTCTTAGTTTAGATTTTAATTGCTTTCTTATTTACTTTCTTCGCCTAGCTATAGAAATCCAAATCAAACTCTTTTTAATTGCTTTCCGTTTTTTACGAACAAAGAATATAATCGCCCTGCTAAGCCTTCCTTGAGAATACGACTAGGGTCAGCTTATTAATCTATAACGAACTCGTTTTAAATTGCGAGTGACTTAATATAATTGGAAGTATATCGGCTGGAAATATTCCTCGTGCCCGATACTGAGTCCCTTTATCGGACAGTGGGTCTGGTCTAAACAATGCCACGTACTGACAGTTACAAATAAGTGGAAACAAATTTTGGCGCCGTTGCCGGGGAAGACTTTAGGCGATTTAATTCGTTGTTCTTTTTTTTTTTTTTCTTTTTCTTTTTCCTTTTCCGTTTATTTTATTCTTTTTACTATGTTTACTTTCTTCTTCTATACTGTGGTACGCGTAACGTTTTTATTGAGTGTTGTTTATGCAAGGTCGCCGCAGTGCTAGAAAGCCATTGACGCCTTTCATTGATAACATAAACCGAAAACGTGTTATCTTAGCCGCAGTAGAAGAAGACATTGAGCGCATTGACGAATTTTCGCTTCCGCGTTTATTCGAAGAGATGGCCAATGAGAGAGCGGACGAGAGGCCGCGTTATATGGGCGATTTCACTAGGCCCAAGTTCGGGACAACTGCTACTTCAGCCATCGTTCTCGACACCGCAGTCCGAAATTATGAGTTGAAGCCACACCATCAATCACTACTTCCGACGTACCATGGACTCCCGAGTGAAGATGCTTTGATGTTCATCCGAGAATATTGCACGGTGGTGCAAACTTTCCCTCTTCATTCTTTGACGGAAGATCAACTCAAGTTGAAGTGTTTCCCTTACACATTGAAGGATAGGGCCAAATCTTGATTTTTATCTCTTCCTTCCGGAACACTCACCACTTGGGGATCGACTTGTGAGAAATTCATGTTGAAGTACTATCCGCATCACAAAACTCAAGCGGTGCGTACTAAAATAATGAATTTCGCACAAGCATACGACGAGCCATTCCATGAGGCGTGGGAGAGATTTCAAGAGCTACTTCAACAGTGTCCTCACCATCAAATGGCACCGGAGATGCTCTGTCAATTTTTCTATGATGGTTTGCTTCAGACTACTCAATTCATGGTGGACAGTTCGGCGGGAGGCAATATTGCAGTCAAAACGGCGGAGGAGATGAACGAGATCTTTGAAACCCTAGCTGCAAGTTCGCATCAGAAATCCACACGACCGAGATGTATGGAGGCCAGTGCAGTTACTACAAGTCCCGATCTTAAGAAACAAATGGCGGACATGATGAGGGAGTTACAAGAATTGAAGATGAACCGACCCCCATCACCATCCATTCCGCAAGTTGCACCTGAGCCATGCGGTATTTGTGGTGATTTTGGCCACACGGTGGACGTTTGTCAACACATGGGAGAGATGACAGACGAGGGCAAAGCAGAGGTCTATGCCGCTCAGGAATTCACGCCGCAACCTCCCCCTCAACAAAATAATTGGAGAAATTCAAATACGGGGTGGATGCCGCAAGCTCAAGGAGGCCAGAATTTCCAAAACCGACGCCCTCCAAATCCGAACTGTCAACCTCAATATCAATGTCAGCAACAGTCATATTATCCTCCACCGCCACAACAACAGTTCCATCCATTATCGCAACAACAATTCTATCCCCCACCGATGCCGCAATATCCACCTGCTCCACCTCAAAAATCATCAATTGAGGATAGCTTTGCCGCGTTCATACAAGAGAGCAAGAAGGTTCGAGAGGCTCAAGATGCCACCATTAAACGCCTCGAGACGGCTATAGGGCAGATTTCTGGCGCTGTCAATCAATTGCAGCAAGGCTAACAAACGGGCAAAATTCCTGCCCAAGGCCAACAACCCCATCAAGTGCAAGCCGTGTCTGTTCTAAAGGATGGTAAGGTGGTGGATAAGAAGATGGAGATGAGATTTTGTTATAAGATGACACCGAAGGAGGAGAAAGAGCAATCCAAAAAGGAGCTCCATAAGGCGGTTGATCCATACGTTCCACCTATTCCTTATCCTAGCAGGCTAAAGGACGTTAAAAGCGAGCAACAAGTTGCGGATCTTTACAAGATGCTATCCAAAGTAACAGTGAACGTTCCACTCCTCAAAGCGATCAAGAATATTCCATCTTTCGTCAAATTTTTCAAAGAAGTAACATCAACGAAGAAGAGACTTGATGATCAAGAGTTGGTGACTATTTCCGAGGTAGCAAGCACAATCATGCAAAAGTCTTTACCTCCCAAACGACACGACCCAGGTAGCTTCGTTATTGATATCATGTTAGGTAACGGTAAGGTAGCTTCTGGCATGTTAGATTTAGGAGCGGGAATCAATCTTATGCCGTATTCTATTTTTAAACAACTTGGTCTAAGAGATTTAAAACCTACTAGCATGAGTTTACAATTAGCGGATAGATCGATTCGTCATCCTAAAGGAATAATTGAAGATGTGCTTGTTCAAATTGGTCCATTAATCGTTCCCATTGATTTTGTTGTTCTTGAGATAGGGGATGTGCATGAGAATGGAGTCGAGCATACACTACTCCTTGGACGACCTTTTATGGCTACCACGAATTCCATCATAGATGTCAAGAATGGTACCATTACAATGTCCGTCCTTGAGGAGGAAATATCATTCTCCACACAACATGACCACCCCACGACCTCGGTTGACTTAATCGATGCATGTTCTATCAAATTCACTAATCCATTGTTTGAGGAATCTACATTACAGGATTTTAGTGAGATAAAGGAAGTCACCCAAGTTATTGACAAGGCTAAACATAAAGAGACCGATCGTGTGACGGTAGTTGAAGGAGTACAAGACACTAAGATTCGTCCAAATAAACATCTTACACCGAAACCGAGGCATCCAAACACCGCACCTTGTTACGCTCATTCACCCACTTATGCGGGAGCCCTCATGCGTCCAATCATTAAATCCGTAACGCCTTCCGATAAGATCAAACCTCCTAAGAGAGGGTGGCTCGTTCTCCGGAAAATCCCACCATCAAAGGGCGACATACCACATTTAAAGAAGGAGAACCCGTCATTTAAAATAAATTGGCATCGGGTGAGATCTTACATCGAGAATGATTCCATGCCCGAAGTTGTGGAGTCGAACCCCAATTCTTACGCTCCCGGTTGATTGAGCGGTCTCGTCAAGCTAATGACGTAAAAGAAGCGCTTCGTGGGAGGCAACCCACGCTCGTTTTTTCCGTTTTTCATTTTTATTTTTTATTTTATTTTATTTGATTTTGAGTCCATTTATTTTTGGTATTTTTCTATGTTCATAGGTATCATCGAATTGGGAGAAAACCGAGTCGAACGCAATTCGCGGAAGAAAATAGGAAGGATTTACGAGGGCAAGGTCAGCGACCGCTGAGTGTGCCGCGGTCGCTGACCTACAAAAAAAAAAAAAAAAAAAAAAAAAAAAAAATTTTGTTTTTCCTTTTGTTTCTTATTTGTAACTGTCAGTACGTGGCATTGTTTAGACCAGACCCACTGTCCGATAAAGGGACTCAGTATCGGGCACGAGGAATATTTCCAGCCGATATACTTCCAATTATATTAAGTCACTCGCAATTTAAAACGAGTTCGTTATAGATTAATAAGTTGACCCTAGTCGTATTCTCAAGGAAGGCTTAGCAGGGCGATTAGGATCTAATAAATCTCAACTGTAAATTATTATATTTATTTATTTTCACTTGATATGTAAACTTTCTTCCAAATTTTTTTTTTTAAAGAAAACTTGAATAAAATTTTTGAATTATATAAAAGTACATCATCAATTTTATTTGCACTTAAATACGTACCATTTTAAATTGTGATCCAATAAAAAACATGATTGTATATATATACATATAGATGTAAATCATATAAAAAGTGAAATTTCAGTAGGAAATAGGAAGCAATCTTGATCGTCCATAATTGAGATCCTGTGGCACACAACTAACTGTCTAATTTCGAATTTTAAATGAATAAAATATTACATAATTATGATTAGAAGGATATTTATGTAATTGTACCATAATAGAGAAAATCATATATTACTATTTTATCTCAATCTACATCTCTTCTCACCTCACACATTCTCTCTCCTCTCTACTTTTCTCTCTTCTCTGACGTCGATGATGGAGAAGGATGGCAGCTAATCGCTGCTCAAATCGAGAATCGTTGTCGCGATCCCACCGCCTCCCGAAGCAGCTTCAACCGTCGAGAAGATAGCGGAACGCCGCCTGCGAGAGGCGGAATAGCGGTTGAAAGAGGCCATTGAGTATCTGCAGTGCCGCAAGCGGGACCACCTGGAACCCTCCACCCCCGTGCGATCACGCCGATGAGTACTGTGTCGTCCATGCCCTTGACAACGATGATGAGGAAGATCGGGAGGGCAAGGGAGCAACAGAGCCAGGAGAGGGTGGGAGCGGCAGCGACGGCTTCACATCGTTCGCAAAAGATTATTGCAAAATTGATTGTAGTTGTATTTTTTACGTTGCACCATATATACATGTGGATTGCATTATCATATACGTGTAAATTGTATGTCATTGGCATAGTATGGTGACATAAAAATAGGTTTGTGTATAAATAAATTTTAAGAGAATACAATCCTCCAAAACAAAATTGCATTATATCGACTCTTATATATTTACATAGTCTAACAATTTTTACTTTAAAAATAATCTTCTTTATATGAAAACATTAAAAAAAATCAATCATCCATTTTAATTAATCAAAGCTTGTGATATTTACTAGTATAAATTAACTTTCATATTTCTATAATAATGTAAATTAAATATCTATTTTAAATTCAAATAATTTTAACCATTAATTATTGATAGATAGAGAAGGTATATTTTTTTCCCCATTTTTCATACATTTGTTCTTCTCG
This sequence comes from Leonotis leonurus, assembly GCA_026898415.1. Taxonomy (NCBI): domain Eukaryota; kingdom Viridiplantae; phylum Streptophyta; class Magnoliopsida; order Lamiales; family Lamiaceae; genus Leonotis; species Leonotis leonurus. Next base: position 666,912 of record JAPKLX010000050.1, read on the forward strand.
TATTAATAACATAACCCTATATAATATAAGAACAAAATTAGGGAATAAGTACTTTAACATAATCTTGAAGATCCAATGAAGCTTAATAGTACATTTGAGAAGCTAGTGAGAAAGAATTATGATATAGTAATATTTTTGATGGTAAATGATGGAAGTGATTAGATGTGAATATTTTGTTAATTGAAAATGTAATAAGTGAGATTGAATAGTGTAAAAAGGGAAATAAGAAGGAAGGAGGAGGAGGTAGCAATATATGCATGCAGGCAGGGAATAGGGAATGTGCAGAACATGGTACATACATGCACAATGGAGTACAATTCATGCTGCTTCACTGTCTCTCATTTCTCACATGCAATCTCTCTCAAAGGTACAACCCTCTTTCCCTACTACATGTGCTATCCATGTGACTCTCTCTCTCTCTCTCTAGTTCATTACCTTTGGTGTGGGCCCATGTCACATTTGCATGTGCCCTTTGGGGAGGCCACCACAACCCCCTAAATAAAACAACTGGTTCACATTCACAATCCACAATCCACAACACAAGAAACCCTTTAGTGGTGTAATGACATACATGCCCTTTCTTGCTCTCTCTAAATGGAGTATAATTTAATGAGCTTAACATCAATTTATAATGATAATTTAATAAATAGAATTTCTTCATAGGAATCGCATTAAAAAATTCATAACTAAATTAGTTTATTAAATGTATGTGGATTGTGGAAGTGGAATGATGCCCCGAGTACAAACAAGGGGAAAATAAAATAATTACATTTCAATTATATTTTGTTTATTTTAATGAAAGAAGAATGTAACTTTCATATTATGTGTTGTGGATTTTGGATATCATACGACAGACACCAAAAGCAAATAATGAACTGTAGTAAAAAAAGGGTATTTTAGGAATTTAGGTGGTGACTCGCATGTGCCATTCCAGAGAGGGGCAGGCTTTCACTGCCTAAATTTCGCAGTGCTCGCAACTTGTCCGCCCTTCCCGCCTTAACTATATTTCCAAATAAGTTAATAAAAGTCTGTGTGCGTTTACATAAGTACCCCTTACATAGAATATCTCCCCCCACGCCAATAATTTATTCATTGCTTGCCACATGGACCTAATTATGTAGCGCTTAATGACTTGGGCCAATCAGAATAGGTGGTGCTAGTTTAATTTAATTCATTTATAATTTGACGAATACATTTATGGTTATCTTTCAAACTTAGTGTAGAATGTAGATTCATTGTTAAAACGTGAGAGAGTTATGTTACTTCAATTATTGTATCACATTTATTTTGTTGGGTAGTTCGGTAATAAATAATAATATAGAGGATATTTTCATTTGGTTACTTCTTAATAAATTATATAGTATAATCAAATGTGAAAGATAAATAATTAATTATAGTTTGGATTTAATTTGAATTTATGCGAATAAATAACATCAACATCGTAGAGCAAGCGTGTGATTTCTCAATTTTAATAGTCGAAAGTCGAAACCCCACCACACATGTTAACTTCATTTATTTGTTTCCTTAATTATTGGTTAAAGTAGAGAATGGCATTTTCGATATTTCTCAACGCAATCAGCACCCCACACCACACCCCCTACTTATATACCTCCATAACGCCATTCCTCCCGTCCCGTTACAACGTTATTTATCCTCCTCCACCAACTCCGCCGTCTACCGCCGACGCAATGGGCTCAAAGCTGAGAATCTCCGCCCCAACCTCAGTCACGAGACTGAGGAGAAGGCTATCGAACTCCACCACGAGGCTCAGGAAGCGCCAGCTCTGCCGCCGTAGGTCAGCCCTCATTGATGGCGGCGCCGCTGGATCGTCGGTTTCCGGAAAGCTCGCGGTTCTCAGAGATCTTATCCCTTCCGAAAGTTCTGATATGAAGCCCGACCAGCTGTTCCGAGAAACGGCCGACTACATCGTACTCCTCAAATCGCAGGTTCTCCTTTTGCAGAAATTGGTCGATTTTTACGGATCGCAACCTCAGGGAATTGGCGATGGTGACGCTGTATAATTAAGAGGATCTCGCAGATGCAGAATTCGTTGTTTGTTTGCGCGCATACGTACGATCTGGTGCGTATATGGTTATTATGTGCGAATTAACGATTGATGTTGCACCGATTCGGTGGAATTCGCCGCACAAATTTATCGTAAATGTATTTCCTAATCGATCGGTGTTGCCGAGGAAAGAGAAAGAAGGAGAGGAATTTTGATCTGAAAAAAAAAAGAAACGGATAAGAAGAAAAGAAGAGGAGGTTGCGCTTCTTTGCCCTTGGCTAGCTTTCAATTAGCAGTACTTAATTAATTTTAGTTTTTTGCCAAAAATGTTATTATTCTCTCATGATTAGAACGAATAGATTTAGTTTAGCTTATATATTCTTCAGTTTTCATGAATTCTTGTTATTACTTGGATAAATAGATTACTTCTCTGATCTCTCTTTAGTCTTTAGTGAGAAATTTTCTTCTTTGATTTATGAAGGGATTAAAATAACTAAAATATTGTCTCTGAATCTGGTGACAATACATATGTATGTATATATAATTTCCAAGAAGTGAGCATAATTGAAGATTCAGGCGGCATATTTCTTGTTTGCATATTAAAAACTGTAAAACTGTATAGCGCAGTTGAGTGAATGATGAAGTGAAGGGAGCATAGGCATGTGTTCCCATATTGCATGACAAAAGGCCTCTCTTTCGCAGCCTGCATTGATGCAGCTGCTATACCAGGTTGTACCACAAAATTCCATTTTTCCATTATTAACTAGTGTTAATAGGCAAATATACCCAATTTGCAAGAATCATATAGAGAAAATACCCAAAGGTATAAGTATATACGAAAAATACCCACTTTATTGGATAGTGTGTAGATTCTCTTACTTTATATATTATCGAGATAGAAAAAGTAGTTAGATTTCAAATGATACATTCATAATTACACACTCATTTCTCTCACTAAGAAAATTCTCTCGACTAAATCTTGGCGAATTCATCAAATTGGAGACAATTATCAGACAATAATCAGGTAATAACCTAATATTAGTCATTTTATTCGGTAAAATTTCAATACCCCTCGTTTATAGACAACTACCGCTACGTTACATACTTGCGGTATTTCTTTCTATACATTCTTTATGAGCGGTATTTACTTATTTGCACTTCTTATACGTATATAACATGGAAAATACCCATACTGCCCACAAAAGTACATCTACCGCACGTGCAACATACGGGCGGTATTTGTAACCGTAAAGAATTTATGAGCGGTATTTACTTATTTACACTTCTTATACATATATCACATGGAAAATACCAATACCGCCCACAAAAGTACATCTACCGCCGATGCAAGATACCGGCGGTATTTGTAACCGTAAATAATTTGTGGGCGGTATTGATGAATTAGAGTAGGTAGTTGTATTCCAAACATGATTATGTAAATACCGCCCATAAAGAACTAATTACTGTGAGTAATATAACATGCGGTATTTGTATTTATGTTCTTTACGTGAGCGGTATTGGTAGATTCAAGTAGGTAGATGGTTTATGACCACTTATATGTTATTTATGACGTCTGATATCTCACTAAAGTCATTCTTTATTTGTAGATGACGGATTTCACGTCCGTGTACGTGAAATATGGAGGGTATTGGGATGGATGTATGTATACGGGTGGCCAGGAGCAGATAGCACCTCTTCCGAACAATTATGTGACACTCACGAACTTGAAATTCTGCATCCAGTACATGTCTATTGCTGTTGAAAATTAGTACGATATCTTCTATCTGTCAAGATCGAAGAATGGTCGGCTTATCAAATCTCAATTGACCAGTGATGATGAAGTTAGAAGACTGTGTATGATCCAATCATCACCTACAGTTTATGTGGATTTGAGAGGGGAATCGAGCAGCAGAAATGAAACCACAAGAATTCCAGACCTCAACTTTGCATGTGATGACGGTGTTGGTGGTGGTGATGGTGGTTGTGGTGGTGATGATGATGATGATGACGACGAAGATTACGTTGCGAGTTCAGATTGTTCTTCATCATCTGAATCTGATGAAGAACAAGCTCCTGCTATGAACAGTGCTGCATTTGCTGATTTTGCAGCATGGATACGTGATGCAGGGGGTATGCGAAGAGTTTTGGAGATGATGTATCCGAGTGTGGATAGTGACGTCGAGTACAACCCTAATACAGAAGGATTTTTAAGAAATTGGATAGTTCCAATGGTCCCCCTAAATGCTATGACGTCCGACGTGTTGACTGAAGAAAATCCAATACTTGAAGAGTTAGGTGATGGGTCGATCTTCAATGATAAGGAAGAATTGAACATTGCAGCTGGTTTGTGGAACATGGAGAACCGAGCCGAATACAGAGTCGTAAGATCAGACACGTATCGCCTTCATTGGTGTTGTAAGGTGTCCGAAAGATGCCCATTCGTTTTGCGTGCCCATTGTCATGGAGGTTGTTGGGCTGTATCTGAGTTTTGTGCTGAGCACACTTGTAATGATGAGATCGTACATCTCGGTCCGAAAAAGGTGCACTCAAAAGTGATTGGCGCATTCTATGCGAAGAAAATGCGAAATGTAAAAGATATTATAAGACCAAAGGTTATTCAGGAGGAGATGCGGAGGTGTTTCGGTATGGATGTGACGTACGATGTTGCACTCAGAGGCAGAAATCATGCTCTGGAGATGATTTACGGTAAGTACGATGTTTCATTTCAGTTGTTGCCTGGATATCTACATATGTTGGAAGTGATGAATCCAGGTACGATCACTGATCTCGATGTTGGCCCTGACAATAGATTCAGACATCTGTTTGTAGCTCTTGGAGCTTGTAGAGCGGGGTTCGGCTCGTGTATGAGGCCCGTGATAGTTGTTGATGGCACTCATTTAAAGGGGAAGAACAATGGCATTTTATTCGTCGCAGTCACGAAAGATGCGAATGAACAAATTTACCCATTAGCATTTGGGATTGGGCCGATCGAAAATCACGAGTCTTGGATTTGGTTCCTGACTAGAGTGAAAAGATCTTTTGGAAGTACGCCAAACACATTGATCGTATCCGATCAACATGTGTCGATCGAGCATGCCCTGGGTATCGTATTTCCTGAAGCAACACACGGTTTATGTTACTATCATCTTAGCGGCAAGATCAAACGGTTTGGAAAGACCACTGTTGGTTTATTTCAGAGAGCTGCTTACACATACAAGCAAAATGAATACCATAAGAGAATGAGTGTCATAGAGGCTTCGAAGCCTGAGGCTTATGAGAAGTTGATGAGTGTTGGCCCCACCAAATGGGCTCGATCGATGTGCCCAGTGCGAAGGTATAGCTTCCTAACATCTAATGCAGCTGAAAGCTTCAATAAGACCTTGTTATGGGCTCGACGTCTACCTATTTGTTCTCTTGTGGAGGCAGTGAGACTTGTGTTGGAAAGTTGGTTCAATGATAGACGTCAGAAAGCTGGCCGGGATCATCAAGAATACCCTGAAGAGGTTATACGAAAGGTGCATTTGCAAATTGATAGATCTCGTGCGTACAACGTAGCTCGTGTGGATGCTAATACCTTTAAGGTGGAGACGAGTACGCGATCAGTAAAGGTTGACTTGAGTGCATGGAGTTGCGAGTGTATGGAGTTTCAGTTAGATCTCATTCCTTGTTCTCATTCAGCCGCGGCAATTCAGTACGTATAATATTTACATTGCGATATTTATTAATTTATTATATTGTCTACTTACATTCCTTTGATCAATTTAACAGGAATGCCGGTATGTCCATATTTCAATTTATAGCAAATTTTTACAAACGGACAGCGATGCAGGACGCCTACAGAGTACACATTGCAAGTGTTCCTCACAAACATAATTGGGTCCTACCAACCCATGTCGCAAGTATGGAAGTTTTGCCAAACAAAGCCATACGAATGCCGGGTCGACCTCGACTAAGTAGACGTAGATCAGGAGGGGAAACATCTGGGAGACGTAGGAGAGGTAGACAACCATGTCCTCATTGTGGTATCACCGGACATACGGGTCCGAATTGCCCCCAAGTAGATGATGATTATGAAGACTAATTTGTTTTAAAGTTATTTCTTATGAAGACTTATATGTTGTTAATTTGTTATGAAGGCTTGGGTTCAAAATATTTAATATATTTGTTATGAAAAAGAGTACGATATGTTTTAATATTTGCCGACCCCCACTCAACTGTAGGCCATCCACTGATAATTCGCTCAACTGTCATGCACGCTAATGGCCCACAACTGTGACTATCTGTTTGTCTGAATTGATCACTTTGATCTGGATGTCGCCAGGCGAACAACTGTCTATTCTCTTCATATCCAAATATGTTGTACCTATAGTAAATCCCGTATTTAATATATATTGAATCAAATAAATAAATATATTTATATATTGAAAATAGAAAATATTACCTACAATATATATTAAATATTAAATAGGATTTACCTATAGTACATCCCATGTAGCATCGTCACCATAACACCATAAACCAATGGTCTGAGTGCCCTCATCCTTGTCCGTCGAACCTCTTTCGTAATTGCATGCCAATTAGAGTCGTACAATGTCAGTGTACGACTCGTCATGTCAGCAACTACTACTACAAAATGATGCATCACTAGAATCGGAAATATAACCTACAATTATTAAAACACAACACAATTAGTAAGATATGCAATGATTATTTTATAACTATATTAAAAAAAAAAAACTTACTTCTGATGCATCCCACCATGCAGTACCAGTAGGACCATAAGCAGACCCCCCCATAACATCGCACAACCATTGACTTGGCTTCCAATTATTTCTAATGTGCTCATCCAATGCTCCCCTTCCAACCAATTCCAATGATCGACTCTCGCCCACAAAATTTTTAAATTCAAATTCTAATCTTGCCTATCAAATATTAATATGAACATTGATAATCAATCAATAAAAAGTTAAAATTTAACTAAATTAAGGTAAAATTAACTATAATCTAATTAAAAATTAAAAATTACTTACAAAGAAATCGGATTTGCATATCACTGTCTTCCCCTTTGTTTTGCTCGGGAACACCCACCAATTGTCAACAATCCTTTTTTGGAGTATGACCATGTACAAATCTATGGTCTACATAGAAAAAGATTATTAAAAAACAAACTGTATATAATAAATCACCAAAATTAATATAATTAATTACGTAAATTTACCTCTACAAAGAAATCTTCAGTCATGTTGAGCATGATCTTGAAATCTTGGACTGTGATAGGAGCCTCGTTTCCAATCAGTGTAACTGTCTCATTGTCGGGTTTCGTAATGAAATCGCAAAAAACTTGGTACATACCACCGAAAGGATATGGAGGTGAAGTAGGAGGACGATATGACCCTGAAGGACTACCGTATGCGATTCCCTCGCCGGATTCCATCGACCCCTAATTATTTAAATAATTAATTACAAAATATGTATCTTAAAAAGATATGACCAAATTAAATCAAACAATTAATTAAAGCTAATAATATTAATTTATTAAACTAAAGGTGAATGAGATTATTAATTAAAACTATGAATATTAATCTATTAAAGTAAAGGTGAATGAGATAATTAATTAAAACTAGGAATATTAATCTATTAAACTAAAGGTGAATGACATAATTAATTAAAACTATGAATATTAATTATTAAACTAAAGGTTAATGAGATTATTATATAAAACTATGATTATTAATCTATTAAACTAAAGGTGAATGACATAATTAATTAAAACTATGAATATTAATCTATTAAACTAAAGGTGAATGACATAATTAATTAAAATTATGAATATTAATCTATTAAACTAAAGGTTAATGAGATTATTATATAAAACTATGATTATTAATCTAGTAAACTAAAGGCGAATGACATAATTAATTAAAACTATGAATATTAATCTATTAAACTAAAGGTTAATGATATTATTATATAAAACTATGATTATTAATCTAGTAAACTAAAGGCGAATGACATAATTAATTAAAACTAGGAATATTAAAAAATTGAACTGAAACAAAATTTAAATAATTGTAGAAATACCTGTCTCACATCAGATGCTCGACAAGAATCATCAGCCACGTCAGTAGATGGCCGAGCAGAATCACCTCCCACGTCAGTAGATGGCCGAGCAGAATCATCAGCCACATCAGTAGATGGCCGAGCGGCATCGTCAGCGGCACCAGACGGACGAGCGGAGTCTGTAATGGGTGGACTGCGTCTCCGGGTCTCTATCACTGGAGAACTGCGTCCTGATCGGCCACATCTCATCATATCGAACATCCCCTGCATCCACGTCTTCAGCCTGCTCTCAGAAGCTCGAATCTCTGACATATACCTCCTCTCTGAAGCCTGCAACTCCTGTCTGTGCCTCGTCTCATAAGCCTGAAGATCTGCCCGCACACGTGCCTCGTGTGCACTCAGCTCAGATCGTACGACCGCTCGCATACGTGCCTCTAATGGCTCTGGTCTCGGAGGCCCTCCGCTGCTACTCGAAGAAGAATCAGTCCTAGGCACGCGTGCACGCTTCCCCGTGCCGGTACGACGTCGAGGAGGGCGAGATGTGTGGTCGGCGTGCTCGGCAGGTGGATCATCCACTACGGGCCTCGTACTCCGAGTAGATCGAGCACCGTGTACCTCCTCTACAGTAACAGGTGGTCGTGTACGTCGAACACGAGGCTGCTCACCTGAAGTGTGCTCGGTCCTCGCCGTAACGTTCGTCGGAGGAGCATACCGTACCGACAACGTGCCAAGTGTCTCCACTGATCTCACGTAAGGTAGAGATCACTCGGCCTCATCCAGAATGATGTTCGTCATATCATAGCACTGCAAAACAATAAAAAGATATTCAATTAATTCAAATATTAATTAAGTAAATTAAAATAATATATTGAATTAAAATAAAATTTCAACTTACCTCCAAATCCATATAAAAACTCCGAATGTCTGAAGAGTCCTGGATATCTGGAGTCTTTCGGAAATTCCACCGAAGACATCTCGGATATAATCCCTGATCGCGAAGCGTCCCAGCAGTCATCCCCAGCCCGGGAATCACCTCAAATCCCCAAATCATCAACGCCCAAGCAGGCCCGTAGAAATGATATCTCGCATTGTCTGGAATCTTTCTCATATAATGTCGGAGAATCTTGAACGAATGTGCTCCCCACGGGTACTCGTAGAATGAGTCCATGTCTGAGGCGAGAGTCCACAGCCACGGGAAGACTATCTTCTGAGCGTCATGCCCGAAGATAAATATCGATGCCATCAGTATGTGGGCCACGGCTACGTAAAGATCATCCTCCTGGGGAATACTGTGCTTCCGGAAGCGCCTGAGCAAATCCGCTCCGGATAAATGGCCGCCGCCGCATGCCATCTCAAAAATCTGAAGGCCTCTAGGATCATGGGAACGGGTGCTGTCGAAATTAGGGCGCCCAAATCTCAACCCCGTAATCAACGCGTGATCCTGTACCGTGTACTCAACATCTCTCCCGTTGATGTGTAACCAAATGCCGGTAGGGGACCAGATGCAACGAGAGGCTAGGCCGTGTAGCGCTGCAGAACAAATGCTGCCCGGTGTCCACCCTATAAAATGTCCAAAGGGCCCATTCCGAAACCTATCGAGCAAATCATCACCCCCGACCTCAAGAAGTGTGATCCGGATTTCCTCCAATAAATTAATCCTGTAATATGTATTCGGCACCGACGTACGAAGAATTGAGTCGGGTCTACGATACCACGGACGCTCCAATGCCTACACAATTAAAATATTTATTTATTTAGTATTAAAATAACAGAAAAAAAATTATAATTATAGCATATACGTTCCAATGCCTACGTAAAAAACTAACAAAAACATGTGATTTGTGCACGGTACATGCTGTACGTTAGGGTATACACTGCAATATATATATATTTCGAAAGATAAAAATACGTATACTCCAACGCCGTAAATACCGCACGTAAATACCTAAATACCGCAAATACCGTAGAAATTCCTACACGTGCGGTAGATGGGTATTTGTTCACGGTATTTATATAATTGCAAAGATAAGACTATGTTCTTCTACACTACGTAAATACCGCACGTATATACACGCTAGAACGTATCTACCGCGCGTTATGCACACGTGCGGTAGATACGTTCTTCCCGGCGGTATTGCGTTTTTTGTGTTCACGAGACTAATATCTACCAGTTCATGTGCATAAATCATCAAAATACGCCAAGAAACATGCAAAAATATAAAATACGTCAATACCGTAAGTATATAAGCAGAAGCAGAGGTTATTTACCTGAATTTCTCAGGGGATCTCTTCTTCGGAGTTTGCCATCGATGTTTGGGCGTCGGGTGCTAACGGCGGTGGTTTCAACGGTGTGGATTTGAGCTCGGCAGCGAAGCGGTGAACAAAACTTACGGTATTAAACAGAGAGGGAGATAAATTTGGGTGGGGCTGCAGTAGCGGTAGCAATTTTTCACAGTTTAGGTAAAGGGTGGGGTGTGGGCACGTGGGGTAAAGGGTGGGGTAAAGGGTGGGTGGAGTCAAATAATTGGGTAATTATTGCGTTGAAATACAAAAAGTGGGTATTTTTCGTATGAAACATTTCAAATGGGTATTTAGTTCATGTACATTTTTCAAATTGGGTATTTTAAATTTTCTCCCTATTAACTATAGGATATTATTACTATCTTCATATTTGATGAATATCAATAATATTATGGTTACCTAAAAAGAACTGATTGTGTTACACTATAAGGTTATAATCAGTTAAATGTTAATGAGGATTAAATCAATCACATATAATAGTTAGGCGTAGGAATGTTCCACCACCCGCAATTGGAACAACTTAACATGTGTACGATTGATGTGATAATATCACATAATAAATGAGTCAATATAATTTTTATTATTTTATATTGAATAATATTAAATTATGTAATTATCAATAAATTATAGTAAAAAAGTGAGAATTAATAAATTTTTTATAAAAAAGTAATATTAATTTATGAAGTATAGGTTGGCATGCACCTGAATCTTGATTGTTTGTTGCTGCATTGTTGACGTGAGTTCGTTTAAGTATACTTTTCATTTAACTATATGTTGCAAATTAATTTAAATTTAAAATGATGTTAAATGGTTTTATATTTTAAAGGGAAAAAAATTTGAGAAATGAAATTTTAATTATATTATAATAATTAAATTCTAAATGAAAATGAAAAAAAATCTTTGAAAAACTACCTGTTTTTACATTTATAGCACATTGCATATGTGATCATTTAGATTTATTGTTAAGTATATATTACATCTCCCAGGAACTATTGCTTTCAGATTAAAAAAAATGATAAAGCATATCTGAATTCAATTGTAGTATAAATATAAAACAATAAATTATGATAACTGCCGTACATATATATAAATGGTTTATGCTTACTAGAGTATATTTCTGTTCATAAACTTTTTGCAGTAATGCATGTTTTTCTAACTTTTTACGAACTGGGCACACAATGTTGGAGTAGTATTCTTTCTATAGTGTGTTAAAATTTTTAAATATTTATAATTAAATTATATCTAAATTAATAAATAGGATGAAAACATGGTAAATAATTGTCATATACTTTTTTTAGTTTTATTAATTTAAATATATTTTAATTAAAATTTTTAGAAATTTATAATTAAATTATGTTTAAATTAATAAGAGGTGAAAGAAAACAATGGTAAATAATTACCATATGTAGGGGAGTAGTAAATTATGAAATGATATACATGAGGGAAACAGACAGCGGTGCCCCATGTGTAAATGAATCCACATGGTATGTTATGGCGTGGCCACCCTCAGACAACAACTCCTCCTCTGCTTTTAAGAGAAAAAGATTACACGTGCATGCATGCGACAATCCGCCAAATCCTTTTGTCTCTTTTCTTTTCTGTTTAATTTTAATCATTTTATTTACTTTACTTTACATAAGTCTTTTGTTTCCTTCTCAAAATTAAAATATTTTGTATACACACGTTTTTATTAGCCTATGTAAAACTGTTTAATGAATCCCAATAAAATTGAAACGGGTGGTTTTTTAAAAGTGATAATACACAAAAGTACCGCTTTTGAGAAAATGGATGTAGATTTTACCTATTTCTTTTGTAATCATGTGAAAATTATCCATATTCTTAATTATTCTCAAAATCCACTTTAAATCATTAATGATAAATGAAATAATAAAATTATTAATGGTTTGGTATAATTATTCACTATTTTTTCAAACTGCTGGAAAAACCTTTGTAAATCGCTTTGGGCGGTATGAGATTTTTCTAACAATTTTTTAGTCATAATTTCAATTTAATTATATATCCGCCGGAAGTTTTAGAGACCGTGTCCAACCACCCGAAGCACCGTATGGTTTCCAGACCTTCCTTCAACAGCTTACAGCACAGCCCTCGTTCATTTCCTAACCCGGGCGTAGAGATTTTGGTTGGTAAAATAGAAAATATAAATCTAAAAGATGATGAACAAAAGCTCAATCTTTTTATTAAGGAATTATAAAATATTTATTACATAATAAGTAAATCTTCTTTTGGGAGGAGACAAACTTGTTTAGCTACCTATGGTAGCTGGAAATGAAACTTGCATAAACTTCCTCCATAGTCAGGTTTATATATGAGTCTCTAAACCTCCTATCATTGCTGCATTATTGCCTCGGATTCCTTATCTTGTGGATGATCCTTCTTCCACGTGAAGCTGGGTCCAGATAAGGCTGCCAACACAATTATCTTGTAGTGGTCACCTCTTCCTTGAATTATTTTCTGAAGTTAGTGGTCCGTCTCCTTTATTGTTCCACCGACGATTCCTTTTTGGGTGGAACGTCTCTTTCTGCCACCCACCTTTGTCTTTTTTTTTTGGCGGATGCTTCTCGATCACATGCTCTCCTTTATTGAAAGCATCTTCTGCTGAACCTTCACATGGCTTCTTTATTTTTGTTGGCCATCCTCCTTTTTTGGAGGGGCCCTTGGAGCTCGTCCTTTCAGAGAAGTATTCTTCTCCCCATACTCATTGGCTCAAAATTTCTTCTTATCTTGTTTAGGTAAGAAGCCTTTTCCGAACTCGAGTTCTCATTGGGAATCTGGGATGGGCAGTCCGAACAGATCTTGGACTCCCAATGGCCAAAGTGAGCCATGTTGCAGAATTTGCGATGAGTTTTTCTACTCATTGCCATCTTGTTTTCCCACAGAAGAGTTCTTTTTCTTTCGAACGACTCATCCACAAACTTGGTTGTTTTTCCTGTCATGGTATTTAACAGGAATGTTCCATTCATCGAGTTCTGGAAGAACTTGAATGGAAACTTGACTTTGTCCATCTCTGTGAGACAAACCCATAATCCTCATACTCGTCTTGTTGTGATTTGATCATCAGAAATTGAGGCAATCATTGGAACGTCATTAGATGGTGCCTTAATTTGGTTAAAGACATCCGTTATGGGTCGTTGTAGCCTTATGTAGTGAAAGGCCTCATGATTCCCCTTCCCTGCTGGTTCTGGTGCTGCACTTATGAAATACAACTTCAATGTATCATCTCGGCAAAGTTGTTCATTATTTGCCCAAGTTTCATGCACTGCTTCCTGGATCCATCGAGGTAGACCTTTGATCTCTGGAAACGATGGAGACATAGTATAAATTGAGGCAAGTGCCCCAAATTCATACCACTGCTTGACATCTTGGGGTTTTGATCCCGGCATCATCCATACCCATGGATATTTTTCCGAGACATCAACCCTGCTAGAATTAAGATTGATACATACTCTTGTAAGTAGTTTCTCCCAATTCGCCTGGTAGGCCTGTTTAGAGGAGGAGAAAACAATCATGTTAGTATTAGCCTCATATTTTTCTGTCATTGGCCTGAGACTAATCTCTCCCTCTTTTTCCCCAAAGGTGGCGGGTTGACATGATGGTTCGTATTCTACCGGAGACTTTCATCTTATCGGTAGATTGTATTTTCTGTCATTGGCCTGAGACTAATCTCTCCCACTCTTCATTCCAAGTTTTCTCGGAGATGCATCTGGGCTAGGACGATGGAATCCAATCTCAGCAGGCTCCATCCCTTGTTAGGAAATCTGCAAGAACATTTTCATGAGATTTTAACACAACAATATCATAAATATAATATTGACATAAAGCTTGCCACTTAAGTAATCTAACATTTTCAGGCTTTGATTCTATATTGTTTTTTAGGAAAACTTTAACCTGTGTATTGTCAACTTTTAAAGTAAATTTCTTTGCTAGTAAAAATAAAGGCCATTTTTTAAAGGTCTTCACAACTGCAAAGAATTCCTTTTCGTTGATATGCCATCTAATGGCCTCATTTTCTGGGAACAATCCACTGCAATATTTGCACGATTCTTACCCATATGGAGTAATCTTCATTAGGACAACTGTCCACCAATGATCACTCGCATCTGTATAGAGGACTAGATCGTCATCATCTTGTGGTATTGAGAGCTTTGGGAGGTTTCTATATTCCTCCTTTAGTTATTTCATTCATTGTCGATGTTCTTCCGTCTAGATGAACGGAATATCCTTTTTTAGGAAACTGCTAAAGATCTTTTGGTGCTTTGCAAGATATTTGATAAACATTCCTGCAAAATTAACCACTCCTAGAAAACTCTGAAGTTGTTTCTTCTCTTTCAATTTTCTAAAAAATTTTGGACCTTTTGTACAATATGATCCTATAAAGTAATTACAGATTCATCTATCTCGATTCCCAAAAATTCCATTTTTTGGGTTGCAATTACTATCTTCTTCTCTGACAGTACTAATTCTTCCTTGTAACAAACATCTGCAAATAATTCAAGATGTTTGATATGTTCATCCATATCTTTTGATGTTATTAGTATGTCATCAATATAGACAAACATGAAAGAAAAGTAATCTTTAAAAAGATTATCCGTTTTTCTCTGGAAAATTTGGGGAGCATTAGCTAACCCCATTGGCATTGCATTCCAAACAAAATGGTCTTGTGGTGTTGAGAAAGCTGTAAGTTTCTTACTTTCTTTCTCCATGCGAATCTGGTAAAATCCTGATTTACAATCAAACTTTGAGAAGACCTTAGCATTTCGTATGCAGTTAATAAGGTGATCTCTACTTGGGATAAAATATTCATCAAACTCAAGAATATCATTAATCCCTTTGTAGTTAATGACAAGTCTGGATTTACCTCTTTTGATCTCACCATGATTCCTTACCAGAAATCCTGGACTACTATAAGGAGAATTGGCTGGCTCGATCAACTTCAAATCAAGGTGTTCCTTGATAATGATTCTCATATCCTCCTGATCTTTTAAGTTCATCAGGATTGGTCGGAACCTTACGAACTCATGCACCCTTTCTAGCTTTACTTTTAAGGTTGCTTTGAGTTGGTTCTTCCCCCACCATGCTAAAGGATTCTCATTGTAGTATCTAGAGATTTTCCTTTTAACATCTGCAAGAGAAACCTGCATTTGGACTTTAATTTCTATATTAGAAATTAAAGATGTCTTAAGGATATGGATTTCCTTAATTTGAAGATCCTTTTCTCGGATACAACTAAGCACTGCTTCGCTAAACCTTCTTTGATCTTTCATTTTCAGTTGACGAAGTTTGCCTTCATCCTCACCACGTTTGCTGTGAAAAACTACTAGTATTTGGCGATTAAAAGCCCCTTGCAGCCGTTGAATAATGATTTTATGCTCACGGTTGGTGGTAAACATCAATATTCTCCTTTCATTGTCATGCGTGTATCTTTTGAACATCTGTAGGAAATTATTTCCCAACAGAATGTCTGCTCCAGTATCATGAAAATAGATTGGTGGAGTTTTAACCTTATACCAAGGTGTTTGACCCGCTCCCCCAATTAATATTTCCATCTCTTTTACTCATTTGGATGAGTGAAATTCTTTTAGAGAAATCTCTTCTAGCAATTTGTGTAACGTATCCTCAACTTCTGCTAGGAAGATTCATCTTCTTGCTGTGCAAATTCCTGTTCCGGAGTCAATATAGGCAGCGAAGTATTTTGCCTTATATTTTTGATATAACACCCCGATTGGAATGTATATAGAGAATGGACTTGTCATACGATTAGGAGTTCTTTTTCCTCTATCATAATTCCCATTCCCTTGTCAACTTGTATAAGGTTTGTATTTTTTCCAGCAAATCAAGTCCTAGAACCAGAACATCTTCGCGTCCTGCTCTGCCTTTGATCTTCACAATAAAACCCCCAATGTCTAGGGTTCCATTGTAATGATTGATCTCTGGCTGTTGCAGATAATATAAGACACTGCATGGAAAGTTATTTTCTCATCTTGTAGTATCAAATTTGATCATCATTCCTCATCATCCTTCTGGGCACTTCAGATTGACTGAAACATGTACCTTCCATGGTGATTGAGGTTGACTCTCTTGGATAAGTTTCCTTTCAAAAGATTGAGTTATAATTCTATCTCCTTGGAAGGATAATCTTCATGTGCTTATCTTATGACTTTAATCATGTCTTATAATCGGCCTTTCTTGAATTTGAATGTTGACTTCCCTTCTTTGTGGAATCTCCATTCTGTCGGGACCAATGGTTGTTGTCACCTTCTTGAAAATATCAGGTATTTCGATGAATTTCTTTCCTAAGAATAACTATGTATGATAAGAGTTGGAAAGTGCATACGAAATCTGGTATGTTATTGAATAAGGTGTGTTTCCCTCATCCAATAACTCCTTTCGTTTGAAATCCTTATAAAGGGTCAGGACTTTACTGAAGCCCGAGTCGTTGAGATTGTATGCAATCTTGGGATAAATAATCCCAACGACTTGGCCTGCACAAAGATTACCTGCGATGGTCCCCATCACTGAATCTTGCAGGTTTCGGATCCTCCTATCACATATCGCTATGTCGATTGGAGCGTTAATCCCTGTGAACGTCGTTGATTTGAGCACCAGCTGTATTGCCCCAATATGTATCCATTTCATTTTCTCTGCAATCTCTGGTTTAAGATTTTCCAAATCCTCGCGTATGTCGCTTTCTGGAATCAATTGCATCTCCACCTGATTTCCAGTAAAATCTATTGGTAGTGACATCTCTCGTCCGGTAATTTCGTAAAAGATGTGATGTTTTCTTCTTCCTAGACTGAAGTTCCTAAGAACACTGTCTAGATTGCTTACATTAAAGTCTTGATACTTTTGAATGTTCAAACTTTTCTTCATGATTTTGTTGATCAGACTTGGAGAGATCATGGTTTGACTGGAAAATCCAGTCCGATCTTCTCTTTCTTGATGACAAGATTCTGCTTCAATTTGACGATTCTGTAGATCCATCAGATTCTTCTTCTTCACTAAGGATTCTTCGAATTGGTAAACTTGTACCAATTCTTGGTAGTAGATGGCATCTTCGATGTTTGGTGTAGACTCGAACTTTTGCATGCCTCTTTGTTCATTGTCTGGACAAATTGTTGAAATGTGCTCCTTTGCCTTCGCATGTCCAACAATTGCAATCCTTAAAACTTTCGTTAGCTCTAGTATGAGCTTTTCTGAAAGTTTTTCTTGCTGGAGTTCTTCCCTGGAGACGGTTTGAGTTAGATCCCTGGAACGGGCTCCTGCTTCTGGCTGGTCCGCTTCTTTGTCCGATTTTGTAAGATCTAGCCTTTTGTCTAGACCACATTGTCCTTGGTTTCCAAGATTTTCTTCTTGGGTTTCGTTCTTTGGAATAAGGTTGGTACTTATTCCTCTTGTTTTTTGTTATTGATGGCTCACCTCCTATAACCACTGGAACATCATTATCTTCGCAATTTAGAGGGGCTGCTTTATTGATTCTTTGCAGTTTCTTCAGATTTTTCTGAGCGGTGGCTTGTTGACACCACTCTGAAAGCTTTTGATGTACATAGGATATCCTCTTGGCCATGATGTCATTAGCTTTTGGGATATATTCCCTGATTAGCATTTCTCTCCACGAGCTTGAAAATTTTAAGAAGAAAATTTCCTTTGCAATTGTTTCATCAGCTTTTGACTAATGTTGGTAGATCGTGAAGAGTTGAAGAAACTTATTGAGCGCCCTTTGATCTAAGACAGCAAGCCTTAGATTATAAAGCGTCAATAAATACTTTCTTCTTTTCTCTTTATTGAATCCTTCATAATATCCTTCGTCGATGAAATGATCTTTGAATAAGACATTCATCCTTCGGATAATTTCAGTGTAGGATTCCTCGATGAAGTATTGATTTTTCAACTCAATGTGGAATCCCTCCCAAGCGATTTTCACCACCTCTGCAAGACTAGTTTCAAGAATCCCTCCCAATCGATCTTCCCCATTCATCTATTACTGATTCACGATCTTTGAAACTAACTTCATCAAGATCGAGCATCACTCCATATGGATGAATGGGATCCAGAGTTGCCTTTCTAACCGGTGAATCTTGGATTCTGGGTTGTCGTCTCCTTCTGGTTCTTTCCATTAGTACGGCCTCATTTGGTACAGTTGAGGTATATGATGGTCCCGCATTAAAATCACGGGCTTCCCTCATGACCTCTTCGGGTGGCGCTTATTGATTTATTGGCACTGTTATGTGTGGAGGAGTATTGACTTCTACCATCTGATGTTGGTTCATCTTGAGATCAACCACCTTCATGTTAGCAAAAGATTCTACTAGCTCTTGTAGATCATCAAGTCCGAGTCTTTCAAGGTGATTCATGATTTTTCACCTTGAAACATTCGTACATATCTTTCTACTTGAGGATCTTTGCCCTTTTCCTTTACAGGTAAAGGATATTTTGGACCTTCGGTGAATAGCATCTTGTTTCTCTTTTCTGAACGAGATCTGTTCTCCAATTGGCCTACTCGACTTTGAATATCCTTCAAGATGGTTATGATGTCATCTTGTTGAGTAGATATTTGGTTTATCTCCTGGGGTACTCTGTACATGCAGTTGCCGTAGTTTTGCACCGTCTTCTCGATCTCCCTTAAATCAACCGAGATTTTTGAATTATCAGGGTTGATTTCTTGGAAGACTGGAGTGAACTCCCTTCTTTCTTGGCTCATTCGAAATGGGTAGGATGACCCATTTCCTTCTGCGTTTCCACCTCTCTTTGAAGTGAACGGCCTACTCGGAGTAGATCTTGGTATCTACTAATCATGATGATTATCCACAAACTTTCATTTACGGATACAGGACCATGAGTCCTTCCGTCTAACTTGTCAGCCCAAAAAAGAAATTTTTTTTGGTACTTACTTTCAGTAATCTCCAAATTTTGGAGAAAATACCTGTAACAAAAGCATCTCGGACAGTTATCTGGATCCATATTTTTCTTGATGTCTCCTCCGTTAGGATAAATACTATTATGTAATAAATAAGATATAATTCCTTAATAAACCTAAGACTCTGATACCAATTTAATGCACGGGTAATATATTGAAATTAGTATGTTATCAGCACAATAGAGAATATTTTGTCCGTAATATTGCACAACATTCAGGACAAATAATACCAGAAAGTGGGTTTGAAACCAACAGTACAATCAAATGGGTATTTTCTTCATGTGTTCTTAGGAAATGGATAAAATGTTCATGTATTTTTTCAAAAGGGCTACTTTAAATTTCCACCCTTTTAAAAATAGCAATACTCCCTATAGTTGTTAGACTGCTCTTTCCCCGAAACCTACTGGCTCGCTGAAGGTTTAATATCTCTCTTTGGTTTTTGTTAAGGCAAGAAGTTTATCCTTGAAGAGAAGAGGTGAGCTACCGTCTCGTTGCAGCGGCTAGGCGGATGTATCTTTCGCGGACTTTCAGTTAATGCACTCAGACTTTCAGCTAGGACAAAGAACAGGAGTGAAAGGCAAGTAGTCGTTAGGCGTTTTATTGTGGTTCACCTTCATATTTCTTGTGGTCTATATCATGCGAGTTATAGCAGTCCTAGGGAATTTGTTCGGTGTCTAGGAGTTGTAATCTTCCCATTAATGATTGTGACAGCTTTTATAGTTCCCGTGTTTGCTTTCTTTCCTTGATTTTGGAAAAGTAACTTTGTCAGTAAAGGCCGGGTCCGTAGCTGTACCGATTGAACCCCATGTTCTGATCTTTCCATTTTTTGGACCCATTTCTTGGGTAAAATTTCCCAACTATATTTGAAAATGAATTGGTTATCCATAAATCAAATGTCTCGTTAAATGCGGCCACAAGGAAATCAACACGAAAATTAAAAAATAAAATGTTGTGTTTTGTAAAAGTATGAGTGATATAATATAAAGGTAAAAAAAAAATTCTTTTATATAAGTGACCACTTTTAATGGAACGATCTAATTAAGAAACGTGACCACATTTAATGGGACGGAGGAGTAGTATATTTCATCAGACAGTACAATTTTAAATAGTAATCGATTTATTTCTGATTTTAAGGTTCAAAACTGTAAATTGGATGCTACGAATCATCAATTTCTTAATATTATTATGGAGGAGTTATTACACAACAGAACATTGACTGTTCAAAAATTTGAAATTTTAACTAAAAACTACTCCATCCCAGGAAAATAGTCCCCTTATTTTTTACACGCAAACTAATATCTTACTTTATCCATCTTTACTTTATTAGATTTACTTTAATACTCTTTACTTTTTAGTAATAAAATTTGCAAAAAAAGGAAATGAAACTGTTTTCGTAGGACGTCTCAATCATAAAATAGAGACTACATTGGTGGGACAGAGAGAGTATTTACATTTTTTATCAAAATTTAAAGACCAAGTGAGTTGAAATTATGAGAAATCCCAAATTTACGATGTTATATTAAATTTAAACTCTTTTACATAAAAAAAAAAGGTATGCATTGTCATTGAAAGATAATAGCTAAGGTGATAATTTAGAAACGGGACTTAGAATACTTATTCTAGAACCAAGTTTTAATTTTTTCAGGATCGAAGACTTAAGTTTTGATCGTGACGGCATACCCCTCAAAATAAGCCTTCATCTCATCATATGGCTTATTTTTTTCTTTTAATTTGGGCCTGATGCGGGACATGTTGAGGCTAATGTTTGGGCCTCAAGCCTTTTGTTAGTACCAATCAATAAGTTAATACCTAGTTTTGGCCCACAAGGTGGTGAATTATTTGCAAATATAAGGAGGGATGTATGGGAACAAGTTATTCGTTCCTTCGTTCCCTAAATGAATTCAATTCGAACTTCAAATTGAGCTCAAATTATTTTTCTAGTCAAAATCGAGTTCAATAGTATGCGGTTCGAAACCTTTGCGAATTATGTCCGAATACAATATTAACAGACTGAGTTTTAAATAGTTCTCGAACTTTACTAACAAGTTTGTTCAAGAACTTTAAAAATGAGTCGAACTTCAAATAATTCGTGAACTTTATATACGGACTAGTTTACAAACTTGTCAAATACATTAATTTTGATAATACTTGATTTTTGACACGAGATCGATTTTATTTAAAATTGAAGCTGACATGGCAATACTTATCTGATGTGGACATAAGTTAATGATTGCAAAACACATGACTTGACATATTCTTGATTTCAACATTACTTTAAAACACTTTGTAAAATCTTTAAACATTGACGATGCTCAATATTTGACAAGAGTTCAATTTGATCAAAAATCAAATATGACATGTCAATACATATTTGATGTGGACATAAGTTAAATGCACAATTTTTCGCATATTTTCAATTTTATAACTCAATATAACGTTGTTTCAAAAACACTCAATCTATAAATGTAAAATAAATAAAAAATATCTTAAAAGCCATCCAATCATCTTTAACGACAAATGGCAAAATCACCATAAACGACACGGACAACAGCAGGAGCCAACACTGAATAAATAGAATTACCAATTGAAAAAAACATATTACGCTGTATGGACAATCAAAAGAATGAACATGCGAAATATTGTAAATAAAGCACATGGAAAAGTCAAAATATTAAGAAAGGATGTACAAGAATGAAGGAGGGTAGAATTACATGAGAATTTAATGGCGGCGGTGACAAATGGCCGCTTTAGCAACTTATCAACGACTAGAATTATCTCTAATGAAATCACTAAATGCAGTAATTTCAAAACCAGCATAGAAGCATATATCATAATCACATCACATTTGTCAATAAGAACAAAATATGGACACAATTAAATTACTACCGTATTATGGAAATTCGTTGGGATCAATCTACTTCTCAATCTTGAAGATTTCACCATGACTGTCATCTTGGCGTGCGAATCCGAGGATTTGATTAAGAGTAAAGAATAAGTGGCGATTGCGAGATTAGCCACGGATTTACAGTTAATGAATGTGACAAATTGACAATAGAAAAGTGATGGTAATAATGCTGAATAAAACATTCCGTTATTATTTTCTGACAATTGTGAGATTTATATACTCACCAAAAAATTTAAAAAATTACAAATATTAAAGGAAACTAAAAAAAGGGGTTGCTTAGCTTTCTCTCTTTGGTCTTCATTTTCTTTTTGCATTTCTATTTTGGCAGTAAACTAATGACTAATGAGGATCAAAGACCGAAATTCATACATAAATAATATAATAGCTCTTCCTCATTTTTATTTTGACTTTCTTTCCCCTATTTTCTGCAATCAAGCGTTTTTTATTTGTAGCTGCGGAATCCTAAGTGGTAGAATTCGTTTCTTTTCTTTTCCTTTCTCTACCGTCTTTCAGTTTAATTATAGTATCAATTAGGGTTTGATTCGTTTATTTGGGAAATTGATATTCGGTGTTGTGTGGATTGTTAAACATTGCTTTGTCAATTGATATTGTTCGTGATATATTAGTATTTTCTGGATTTCAATTTGTGCTTCCGCTTGGTCCATTAACATTTGGCTGAATTATATTAATCTATTTATTTTTAATTTGTATAGTTATATATGCTCTCATGTTTGCTTCCTGGTTTCTGTTTTTCGATGAATTCATTGTTATGTTTTTCGATGAATCCATTGTTATGTTTTTCGAAATCTATTGTACTATTGAAGATAAGATTTGAGGGAAACAGGCTTGAAATCGGATATTGTACTGTAGATGACTTTTGTGGATGCGTCATAATAATTACGGTGATGTAAAACTTTTTAATACAGCTAAATTTAATGTTTTGATGGACGCATTGTGATTTTGCTTGTCTTTTTTAGGCTTGTGCTGTCGATACTGCTGCTTCATTGTTTGTTTGCGCATCGAGATGGCTAAAGTTAGGTCATTTATAGAGATCGGTTATAGAGATCTTAATATCTTATTCATGTTTTCCTGCTTATGAATGTCAAGTTTCATGTTTGTATATGATACAAATGCTAAACATCTTGTAGTGCAATTCCTTAATGATCAGTATTTGATATTTTGAGTACTTATTGGTTTCAGGGACTGATCTGATTTTGAAACTGGATATGCTTTCAATGATGCAGAAGTAGTTTGTTCAGAAGTATCGAAACAAAAGTATATATCCTTCGGTGGAGATGTCATCCGAGGAAATTTTAAAGGTTGTTTTCCCTCTTCTAGAAGGTAGAGATCTCGCATCGTGTATGTTAGTTTGCAAGCAGTGGAGAGAAAATGCGCAAGATGATTACTTATGGAAATGCTTGTGTGCGAAGAGATGGCCATCTGTGTGCAAGCAGTCTTCCCGTCCTATTGTGTCTTACAACAAATTATTTAAATCATTTTATAAGCGCCAGAAGAACAGAACCATTCTTCCACCAAGACTGTCCTTCAACGATTTGGAGTTTTATATCGACATTTGGACTGAAGATAAGCTTATGTTCTCAGAAGTGGTTCCAGGGCCTGTACTCCAAAAGGGATATTGGACTCCACCAACTGGAATTTCTGATGTTCTACGGTTTCACTTGACGAGCCCAGATTACAAGATGACGTTACCTATGTGTCCGAGGTTTAACATCCCTTTGGGTCAGACTGTCAGTGTCTCTGTATTTGTGGGGCGAAAGGATTCCCAAAAAGTCGCTAGCATCATAAACAAATCTGGTTTTGATTATATAGATCGCTCTACATATCGGGCATTGGCATTTGATTACCTTGACTTTTCACCTGCACACCCATTCGTATCGGGTATAAGGGCATGGTTTTCGTTGCTATTCATGGACCATGATAGTGAGAGTGTCATGGATGTTTTTGGGATTGAGCTAGATTTCTGCGATGCTGCCAACTCTGAGGAACAGGTGTTGTGGCTCTTGGACATGCTCGATTGGAAGTAAATAGCAGTACATATCAAATTATCAATTGCAATCTGCCTAACGGCGGAAGTGACTCTTATTTAGAAAGATCTCGTGTGTATATTGCTTATTGTATTTTGAATTTAATAATTCTGCAATCAAATAAGGATCAGTGTTTGGGTTGATTGACACTGCAATTCCATTATTCTCTGATCTGTAGATTGGGTTCTATTCGTAGACAACTTCGCTTGCATGGCTTGCTTTTATGAAACTGTATTTATTTGCTAATCGTATTATAGAGCAGCATCTAGACCATGCAAATGCCGCCATAATATGCCTTGTTTGTTTGTAGACTTTCATTACAATTGTCAGAAAATATGACACAAAACATCACAATTATTTATTCTCATGTTGATCAATTTGACACAATTAAGATTACTAAAAGCTCAATTGAAACCTAAACTAACACAGCACAATAATTTTACCGGGACGAGATCGAAGTAGTTTTAAAAATATCTTGGTTCACCAATAGCACAGCATCTGAAAGTACTAGGAATGAACAGTAGCAACGCAAAATTCACAGCATTACCTCAGCTTGCTTAAAACAAAATAAGATTATCAATCAATACAAGGCTCAGAATTGGCGTGTAGAGTTCCCCGGGTGGATTATTGGTTCGCCGGTGAAAGGATCAAACTTGTAGGGCTCGCCAGTGAACGGGTCAAACCTAATCTGAGGTCGGGATGCTTGCTGGCCAGCGACAGCTCTCACGTCGGAAACCAAACTTGGTCCCATTCTGGCATAAGATAAAGTGGGTGCTGCTTGAGGAGGAGACAGATGTCGCTCCTCTGTTCTGAGTGCAACCCTGCCATAAGATACGGTGGGGTGCGGTGATGTTGCCTCGAATCGAGAATTACTTCCTTCCTCCATTATCGTTCTAGGCATTGGGATGCTCTCGGTTCCATATTCGGCTAGGGATCCATACATGGATCGACTTGATAAATGGGAAGCCCTCTCATCTGCTCTTCCTAATAGTGTTCGATTGGGTAGAGAATAATCAGGGCGTAGCACAGAATGGTGAGCTGCATATGCTTCCCTGAACATCTCGCTAAACAGGAAATAAGATTACTAAATACTAATATTTCACAATCAACCAGATTATATATATTCATTTATAACCAGTAATGCACGACCAGATTCACTATGTGAGTTGTGACATCCGCACAAACATCACAAGCCAGAAAAACATACCTAGTAGCATTAGAGTCTGCATGAGATGTGAAGGAACCAACATTAGGAGATGACAATTGATGAGAGTAGTTGAGTAGTTTGTGTTCATTCCTACTAGCATCCTCAGCTCTTAATAAACTGACCAAGCCATGATCTGGACCCACGTTATCGACTAGGTGCTACATAAGAAATTTATCGCTTAATGCAGAGTAATCAGTAGAGCTTAAAAGCAGTTGGAAAGAGTTCGGTCTCATACTTTAGAGATCACTGCAGCTAGATATGCTGACTTGTTCTGTGAAGCTGATCCTGATATCATGAACTACACAGAAGATTGAAGAAATTGAGTACCCTGAAACTCATAGTTATGCATATAAAATAGTACCTCTTGAAAGGAAAATACAATCACGATTATATTGCAGAGGTATCTGCTAATACCTGGTCAAGGACGGATATAGCAATAGGCTCTGGTAATTCCTTGAGACTGCGTAAACTATTGACATCAATCTGTCGATAAACAAGGAACTTAAAATAACTTTCAGAAGATTTTCATGTGAAATGTAGATGCAAAAATCAAAGTTTCAAAATGTATTTGCCTCCTTGAGTTGAACCAAGGCATAAGCCTCGAGACAAAATGAGGCGCAAATAATAAAGTCATCAAATTAAATTAAATATCATAAAACACAAAAGTTTATACCAAATATCATAAGACAAATAAAATATCAAAAGTCACAACTAGTTATAATTCTTAAAAATCCTAAATTAATTTCTTAATATCAAATATTTATAAATCAAAAGATCAAGAAATTCAAATCGTTTGTGTAGAATGGTAAAATATAGACATATTTGAGAAGTGAATAGTATAATATTATTTAGCGTTTGCATACAAGAGAGCCTACATCTATTTATAAGAAAACTAGGGTAACTGAATATAAGGAAACTAGGGTTACCGAATATAATGAAAATAAAAATATTATAATAATACTAAAATATTCGAATACTATAACACTCCCCTCAAGGTGGAGCATATATATCGATCATATTTTCAGCTTAGCACAAAGTTCCGAGAAACGCTTCCCTCTCAACAATTTAGTGAAAATATCAACAATTTGGCTGGTAGAAGAAGTAAAAGGAGTAGCAATAGCCTGATTCAATACACACTCGCGAATGAAGTGGCAGTCAACCTCAATATATTTAGTTCTCTCGTGAAATACTGGATTATTGGCAATATAGATAGCTACCTGATTATCACTGTGCATAGTTAAAGGTTTATTGTAAGTGAACCCCAACTCTTCTAGTAGATTATTTACTCCCATCAGTTCAGTAGCGGTGTGAGCCATAGCTTTGTTTCTTGCTTCTCCAAGTTGCCAAATTTCCTCCCAAATAAGTGCAATATCCAGAAGTAGACTTCCTATCAATCTTTGAGCCTGCATAATATCCTTCAATCTTTAGATGACCATTCTTCTTAAACGACAATCCTTTTTCCTGGAGATTTCTTGATATAATGAAGAATACGAATAACAACACCCCAATGAACTTTCTTGGCCTTATCCAAGAAACGATTCACTAAACCAACAGCAAAGGAAATATCAGGTCGTGTTACAATCAACATACTTAGCTTTGTCCTCTAAGTAATCTCCACTATCATCCCAAACACTCGGATAAACATCCATAGGAGTGCCAGCTGGTTTCATTCCAAGCAGTCCAGTTTCTTTGAGCAAATCTGTAGCATACTTCTGTTGAGATAGAGAAACTCCAGACTTGCTTTGAGCAATTTCAATTCCTAAAAAATACTTCGGACGTCCCATATCTTTAATAACAAAATGTTGTTGCAAGTATCTCTTAGTCTCATTAATTCCTACACATCATTGTCAGATACAAGTATATCATCAACATATACAATGACAATAACAATTTTAGATGTTCGACGTTGCACAAAAACAGAGTGATCTAACTTGCACTGTTTAAACCCAATATTTCCAAGAACACTATTGAATTTATCAAACCAAGTTTTTGGACTTTGTTTAAGAGTATATATTGTCTTCTTTAAGCAGCACACCTTAGTAGCGTCCTCCCCTGAGCAACATACCCTGGAAGTTGCTCCATAAAAGACAGGAGTCAAATCACCATAGAGAAAAGCGTTCATCACATCAAGCTGATAAATACACCAAGAAAGATTAGCAGCCAATGAGAACAAAATCCGAATAGAATTCATACGAGCAGTGGGTGAGAATGTCTCGAAGTAGTCAAACCATAAGTTTGGGTTTATCCTTTAGCCACAAATAGTGAACACCCATCGTCAAGTTACAACATTTGCAGAAAAAGGTGCTAATACTAGATCCCATGTACCACAACTTAGAAGAGCATTCATCTCCTCATCCATAGCAACTCGCCAACGAGAGTGTTTGAGTGTCTCATGGTAAGAATTTGGAATAACTGTAGACTCAGAGAAAGAGAAAATACACGAAACGAGGGACTCAATCGAGCAAATGATATATGATTAGAAATAGGGTGCTTAATGGTACAAGTACGTTTACCTTTGCGAAGTGCTACAAGTAATTCATCATTTTCAGGTGGGCTTTCAATATCTGGAGGTGAAGAAGACTCCGGTAGTGGACATGAGACTGTGTTTGGTGCTATGTCACGGACAATTTGAGGAGCACTGTTGGTGACTGTATCTGGGTCTGTGGGTGCCCGATGACGTCGACTATATAACTACAATCACAGTGTAGGAGGACTAGGAGATATTGATATCGGAATAGGTAAAGGAGTATAGGTGTAGCTTGAGTGGTAGAGAAGTAAGGTCGAGACTCAAAGAAAGTAACATCAGCACAAATATAATGACGTTTCGTAAGAGGGTCTAAAAATCGGTATCCTTTTTTGTTCTATAACAGTCCCCACACCCATCTCCATCTCCATCCACATCTACATCTCCATCTCCATCTCATAATTGACAAAAAGAGCTCATGCCACAGTGCCGAAAAAGATCTCATGCCACCGTTGTGTTGGAAAGAGGGTGGAGTGAAAGGTTGTGTCAAAGGAGAGAGAGCAAAGAAGATATGTAAATTGTGACATGTTAGACCATTGGTGTATAATTTTAATCACGACTGAGTCAGTTTAGCCATAATTAAGTCACTTTAGCAGTAATTGAGTTAATTTGAATAACATCCAATAAATATTTTACTCAATTTTGAAAAGTCCATATTTAGGACCGGAAAATGAAAAAAAATTCAATTTCGAACCACGTATCTTGAGAGTATGCCTCACTGCTGCCTCACGCGCTTTGATCACCTCAACTCATCTGAGGCACATGCCTTAACAGATCACACGAGGTGGCGCCTCAAAGGCAGTTTTTACTCGAGGCACGCCTCACAACTTCCTTTTGAAACCATGGCATAATAACTGCTGGTGTGGCCTTATTTAATAGATAAAGCAGCTTGCCTCATATGTTTTCTAGTTCATGAATCTCACAGACAACAGTATTGCAACCAAAGATTTCATCAAATCCATCATTCTCATGTTTTACTTGAGGTGACCAATTGTTGAACACCGGAAAATAGAACTCAAACGGACGTGCTATTTGTCCAAGCTGTCAAGGCTCCCAAACTTTTATTCAATATTTTGAATGCCCTAATCACCCTTTAAATATAAGATAACCCTAATTAAATCTAGATTGGGCTATGAAAGCCCATTATTATTTCTAAGACCAAACCAAATAAAATAAACAACAAAATAACAATAAACATAATTAAAATTAACTAACAAGCCCACGGACGTGAACTTATTCCCGCACTCGCCTACCGTAAACGATCAACAGCCGAGGCTCTTCCGCCTCAACTAACTCGCAGTCTTGCTCTCTATCAATTCCATCTTCCTTCGAAACAACCTTGTCCTCAAGGTTGAAATCTGGAAACTGCTGACAGAAACCAGCAACACTCATCCCACAGCATCGTCTTCCGACTGTCCCACCCATTTCACCAACACCTGGTCCTCATCCCCATTCCCAGCTGAAATATTCCTCCAAGCTCACACCGATTCCGGCTCAAACTGAGGTACTGTCGGGATCTCCAAAGTCTCCGGCAACTCTTGCTCAATCGGATGCTCCCCCACCACCTTTCGCAGTTGCGACACGTGGAACACCGGATGAGTACGGCTCGACGCGGGTAATTTTAACCGTTACGCAGCAGTTCCGACGCGTCCCTCCACCTCGAACGGTCCATAAAACTTTGCCGATAGCTTGTTGTGCTTTTTCTGACTGATCGAAGATTGCCTAAAGGGTCTGACCTTCAGAAATACTTTTTCTCCCACCTTGAATTCCATATTTCGGCGGTGCTTATTAGCCTGTTTCACCATTCGTTGTTGAGCCATTACAAGATTTTGCTTTAAACGGGATATCATCTTCTCCCATCCGCCAAGGACATCTGCTACCGCCGCTGTTTTGCATTCACCAGGCAAGAATCGGCGTAATGTTGGTGGCAACCTGCCGTACACAACCTCGAACGATGAGAGCTTAGCGGCGGTTTGATACGCCGTGTTATACCAAAACTCAGCCAACGGCAACCATCTGAGCCACTGTCGCAGCTGCTCAGACATGAAACATCTCAAATACGTCTCCAATATACGATTCAGAACCTCAGTTTGTCCATCGGTCTCCGGATGATATGCCAAGCTAAACTTAAGTTGCGTTCCGGCCATCACAAATAATTCTCTCCAGAACGTGCTCAGAAAAATGGAGTCTCGGTCACACAATGGAACGCGGAATCCCATGTAAACGAACAATCTCCTTCACAAATATTTCGGCAACGGATCGCGCAGTAATAGGAGGTTTTAGGCCAATAAAATGTCCATATTTAGATAATCTATCCACAACTACAAGAATAGAAGAATACCCATGGGATTTAGGTAGTGAAGTAATGAAATCCATCGATAATGTCTTCCCAAACTGATTCCGGAACTGGCAACGGTTGGAGTAACCCCGCCGTGACATTGCCTCGTACTTAGATTTCTGACAAACAGGGCACTGTGCCACGTAATTCTGCACCCTACGAAACATCCCACGCCAGTACACATTTTCGGCCAATCTCCTATAGGTGCGAAAGACCCCCGCATGCCTTCCCGACGGTGTGTCGTGGAATTCATGTAGCAATTTCGGTATCCATTTTGATTTGGCTGCCAACACCAAACGATCTTTATAAAACAGTCGTCCGCCAAGTAATGTGAACCCTGGCCGACTCTCCGAATCGGCACTAATCGCCTCCAAAATCACCCGTATCACCTCATCTTGCTGCTGCTCCTTCTCGACTTCCGCCATTCCAGCCCATTCTGGCATAGTAATGGCCGACAGTTCCCCTTCTCCGCACTGACGGGACAGCGCGTCCGCGTCCGCCTCCGCATTCGACACCCCCGTTTTGTACTCAATTGTGAAATTGTATCCGAGTAGCTTCGCAACCCACACTTGCTGCGATGGCGTCACAATTTTCTGATTAAGTAAATGTTTGAGACTACGGTGATCAGTTCTTATCACGAACTCGCGCCCAATGAGGTACGGACATCAATGTTGGACTGCCAAGGCTAACCCCATCAATTCCCGTTCATACGCAGACTTTGTAAGTGTCATATCAGCCAACGATTTGCTAAAGTAGGCGATAGGTCGTCTCTCCTGCATTAGCACCGCCCCAACGCCCGTGCCCGAGGCATCACATTCAACAACGAATGGTAACTCAAACTGAGGCATTGCAAGTACTGGTGCTTAAGTGAGTGCCTTTTTGAGGGAGATAAATGCCTCTTCCACCTCTGCCGTCCAATTAAATTTTGATGGTGCTGTCTTTTTCAACAAATTGGTCAACGGCCGTGCGATCGTGCCATAATTTTGGACAAACCGTCGATAGTATCCGGTCAACCCGAGAAATCCTCGAACTTCCTTTACGGATTGAGGTTGCTGCCAATCACGAACTGCTATAATTTTTTCTGGATCCATAGCCACCCCTGCCGCCGAAATGATGTGTCCGAGGTATTCCACTTTCAAACAACCAAAGGCACACTTTTTATAGTTGGCCTTAAACTGATTGGCCTGAAGGAGTTTCATCGTCTGAGTTAGATGCAGGCGGTGCTCCTCCCACGACCTGCTATAAACCAATATGTCGTCAAAAAACACCAAGACAAAACGGCGAAGGAATGGTCTGAACAGGTCATTCATAGTGGATTGAAACGTTGCAGGCGCATTCGTGAGTCCGAATGGCATCACCAAAATTCATAATGTCCACTGTGAGTGCGAAAAGCGGTCTTAGGAATATCGGACTCCGCCACTCTGATTTGATGGTATCCAGCTTGTAAGTCGATCTTGGAAAACACAACTGCACCAGCTAGCTCATTCAACATTTCCTGAATCATTAGGATCGGGTACTTGTCTGGCACGGTAACTTTGTTTAGCTTCGTATAGTCCACACAAAATCGCCTACTACCATCTTTCTTTTTCACTAATAGCACTGGACTAGAAAACAGGCTCGAACTTGGCCAGATAATGCCTGCCAACAACATATCATTTACCAGCTTCTCGATTTCATCCTTTTGTAGGTGGCCATATATGGCCGAACAGAAACAGGCCGCAATCCAGGAGCCATTGCGATGCGGTGATCTGTGATCCGCCGGGGTGGCAGCCCTATCGGCTCTCCAAACACGTCTGAAAATTCCTCCAAAATATCTCGAACGCGTCCACGGTCCCCTTCGGTTAGTCGAGCTGCCTCAGCCTCGACGACAACTGCCCAAAATTCCACCCCTACCTGGCGCGCCTCAAGGTTCGTAGGCCGACTGGGCTTCGGCTACTTGAAGGATCCCCTCGTAATATCACTCGTACACCTTCTCGCATGAACGACATTGTCATTTTCTCCCAATTCGTGCTTACGTCCCCAAGAGTCGCGAGCCATGCCACTCCCAAAATCACGTCCACACCCCCAAGACTGAACACAAAGTAATCAGTTACAACCTCGCAACCTGATAAGGTCATAGCCACTCCCCGACATACCCCTTCTGATTGTTGCCTCACTCCCTTCCCTAATTGCACCCCGAATTTAACCGAACTATCTGTCGTAAGCTGCAGTAGTGGAATTAAGGATGAAGAAATGAAATTGTGGTTGGCCCCGCTATCAATTAGGACGGTTATTGTCCGTCCTCGGAGAACCCCGTGTATACGCATGGTTCCCGGGCTTGAGATGCCAGCCATCGAATAGACCGGCAATGCTCCTTCTTCCTCCATCACTTCCTCTTGTTGCTCTATCAACTCTTCCAACTCTGTTGTACCTATGTATTCTGAGTTCTGCAGATCCAGTTCCTCATCGGGCTCCGCCATCATCACTCGGAGCTCCTTCATCGGGCAATTTTGGTTATGGCCTGGAGTGTATGGTTTCTT
The DNA here is from genome assembly GCA_026898415.1 of Leonotis leonurus. Taxonomy (NCBI): domain Eukaryota; kingdom Viridiplantae; phylum Streptophyta; class Magnoliopsida; order Lamiales; family Lamiaceae; genus Leonotis; species Leonotis leonurus. The sequence goes on from JAPKLX010000050.1 coordinate 699,748, forward strand.
GCAACGAAAGCACAAACCTTTTGCTCGCAATTCGGCCAGTTCGTAAGGGGATAGTCGCGTGAAACGCGACTTTGCCATAGACTGCTCGGTTGTGCCGGAAGAGGGTGGCGTGCTTTTGTTCGGTGGTCGGATGGGACGACTATTCCCCCCTCCACTTACCTTGTGCTACAAAATTATCTTCAATATCGCGAGCCAACTCCATGGCCATCTCCAAATCAACCTGTCAGAGGAGACGTAGTGATCCTCTTATCGAACTCTTTAAACCTTGCATAAAGTAGCCTAAATAATGAGCGTCGCTCAACCCAGGTACCTGGCCAATTGGACGAATATCGACACATATTCGTCCACAGTAGTAGTTTGTCGGGCTGCCGCCAATCTCTCGTAGGCACTGCCTTTGAACCTCGTATCGAACCGTGCTACAAGTGTCTGGGAGAATTCGTCCCACGTCAAGTTCGGTTTCTGCGATTTTAGCCATGTAATCCAGTAGAGAGCGTCACCCTCCATGGCCACGACTGCTGCCGCAACCTTCCTCCCTTCCACGGTGTCGTGTAGTTCATACTGTTGATTGGCGCGAGCCAACCAACCGATCGGATCCGCTCCTTCAAATGTCGGCAGTGGCAACAACCCAGTCATAGTACGCTGCGTGTTCAATTCAGGCGGCGTCGGCGCTACGGCATTCGTGTGCGACGCTGTCTCTTCCTCTAGTTGCTCGACGTGTCTGTTTCGCGATCCTCCCAGCTTCAATATGGCTTGTGAGAGTTCGGCTAGTATGGCCGAGATTCCATCCAATTTCTTCGAGTTGCTTTCTTGTCCATCTGTCAAATCTTGAACCCGTGCAGCCGTGAATTCCAATTGCTCTTTCATTGCTACTTGTTCGGTTTCCAATCTGTCCAGGCGTTCCGAAGTGGCTCGTGTCGTAGACATCTCGGCGAGTCAGGATCCGGTAGGTCGGACCAATTGTTGAACACCGGAAAATAGAACTCAAACGGACGTGCCGTTTGCCCAAGCCGTCAAGGCTCCCAAACTTTTATTCAATATTTTGATAAAGGAATTACATGCCCTAATCACTCTTTAAATAGAAGATAACCCTAATTAAATCTAGATTGGGCTATGAAAGCCCATTATTATTTCTAAGCCCAAACCAAATAAAATAAACAACTAAATAACAATAAACATAATTAAAATTAACTAACAAGCCCACGGACATGAACTTATTCCCGCACTCGCCTACGGTAAAAGATCAATGGCCGAGGCTCTTCCGCCTCGACTAACTCGCAGTCTTGCTCTCTATCAGTATTAAAGTAAATAAATGATAATGATAGTTCAATATAATTACAAGATCATAGAAGATATTTCTAATCGATGATGTGATATATATAATTACTACCACCAAGTTGTAGCTTAGCAACTATAACTTACATCAAACCTGGTTGCAATACCAAGTCGTAAGATTCGAAGTAATCGCTCTTTCACAGCTAAAGGCAATGCTATTACAGCATCCTCATAAGCATCAGCAGGGTCCAATTCCTATAAGAAAGGATAATGTGTCATGTTTGATAAATGAATACATGATTAACTGGTTATGCAAAACGTAGCTTAAAAAGTAACATATTCTATAAATAATGGTTTCCAGTAAGAGAAAGCACTAATTTCAGATGCAACTCCAGTGATTCTTTAGCATAAGAACAAATTATGACCTAGAATGTAAATATAGGATATCAGCAACAATAAACGACATGTGGCTTCGAAGGAGTACTTTTGTGTGCCCCAGGCCCCCAACTTGCCAAATTATTAATATGAGTGATGACATCACCTAATCATGCTTCTTTTTGGACCTCAACAATATTATCCTAGCAAAAAAAATCAAACTTCGGCTGTTGACCATGCTGCATTATGCTTTCTTATAGTGCTATTGTACACCATCAATTAGCTTCAGGTGGAAATCACTAAAAGATCATGATCGTCATCATGCTTAATATTGAATTGAGTGTAATTCCAACATTTGGATGTAAGAATACATAAAATCTAGTAAATAGAAATAATTCAAATCAAAATTTATTTACCCTTGAGATATGGGTATTATGAACGTTTGGTTTTAAGATTTTAGATTGGTCCTGAAAAGAACTATATTCTGGATTTTCACGAACTCGCTTCTTGCTTTTCTCCAGAGGTCTTGCAACTTCAACCTGTTTGCAGAGAATAATTTCAGACTAGATTGTACAACAGAAAAGATAAAACATAAGATACCAGCAGGACAACTGGGGAGCTTCTAAAATACGTTAAGCTACCTGGAGTTTATACACTTGCCCTCCCCTAGATCCTTCGACCGTTCTTCCGTTCATTTCATGAACGGCTTTTTCAAGATCCTGTAACAAGAATTAATTGAATCTCGAGGCTAAAACTACTTAGAAGGTCACTGATGGATAGCAAGAAAAGGAATAAGATTTGATCAAATATCCTAGTTTGTTGTCAAGATCAGAAATTGAAATACAAACACACCATAACAGATATAAACCAATCTAGATTGGAATATGTTTTCACGAACATGAAGAGATATAAACTAACTTACCGATCTTCTAGAGAAATGAACAAACCCCACAGAGGAGTTACCTCTTTTTGACACCACCACTTTCTCCACCTGAAAGATGGCAGCAGCATTACATGTTTCCGTAAGTGGAAGGAATATATTAAAGAGAGGCCAAACCAAAGCCAAAATTTGTAATACCTTGCCATAAGGGTCAAACAATTGACTCAAATATTTCTCCTCAACATCAGTGGGCAAGTTTCTGACAAAGGCTACTTTTACCTAAAAATACCGGAAAATACGATTCAAGATAACAACATTTCTGAAAGTTATTAAACTTATTATTGATAAGCATACCGACTATGCACCTTTGCAAGTTCTTTTGCACTAGTTTCAGATGCGTCATCTGCCCACTGAACAGCAGGGTGCAAATTGCCAAGGCGAAAATCAGGTTGAGAGCCCACCCGTAGAGCACGTGTAGCAGCCTGTGATTGAGAATTTTGAAGTAGGTAGTTTCAATTTCTGATAGAGAATTGGATTTATTCATATTCTTAGTTGTCTTAGTTGCCTCTGCTTTAATTAGAAGTAATTATTGCAGACTTCATGGAACATTGCATATCAAAAGAGTGACAGGTTGGTCGAAGAATTGTTAGATATATTATATTGCAGAGGCAAGATTTAGTGTTGTTGAATTAAATTCTTGGAGAGCTCATTTCATGGGTTTCCTGAATTTTATTTCTAAATATTCTCCCAATTGAACTAGGAGCAAGCAATGTTGTGAAAAGCCTAAGGCGTAGTTCAGGCGTTTTGCTTAAATGAGGCGAGGCAAAAGCCTCAAGGCGTTTTTTGTCCCATAAGCATTTGCCTATACTACCATCAATAGACATACTGTATTTTTTGTCCAACAGGCATACTATAACATAAGCAAAAAATTACTAGTTGCAAATCATAAATAACTAAAAACCAGTAGAGTGGAAAAAGACTTGCACGTCATCAAATGTAATTATTATAAATCATAAATGGTAAATTTAAGATTACATAGGGCGTGAGATTGAGAAGAAAAAACAATTTTTATTTAAAAGCAGAAACAATAATTTATAGTTTAAATAAGCAACAATAGTTGAAATTCCATAAGCGTATTGAAGTAGAGGAGTCGAGTATACAAATATGTTGCAATGATCATCATAAAGCAAACAAAAATTTGATCAGGCCATGGGAGAAGATAGTATTTCAGCAGTTAAGATATGCAGAAACTAATACGGAAGGGTATGTCACATAGTTTTTACTACATAACACATGCATTTACAATCTGATCGCCAACTATATGTGCTTCTTTAACTAAGAAAAATATTGGATAACTTTTTAAACATTATCATGTACATTGGAGATGGCTAAGTTTGGATAGCTTTTCCCGCTTTGTTCTTCTTAAATCAGATTGCCAGAATGCTTCAAGATGAAATAAAAGGTGATGTGTGAATGAAAAAGGCAATGAGAAGAAAGGGAGTATTTATTTAACTAGGCTACTGAGGGTGGAGAATAACGATTTCTTGAATTCAAATAGTTGCAGAGAGAAATAGATGTCAAATAGCATGATATGACTTTCCAATGGTACAATGAAAAGGCCTCCTTGATCCAGTTTGGACCGCAAGGTATTCCTTGTGCTTTAACTGAATTATACAAAAGGTAAAGTAGAGTATGGCATATTGAAAATACTTTAGCTTAAGTTGACACAAGAAAGAAGAGAATGGACCAGGAAATCAGAGAAGAAAGGATTCAGTTTAACCAATACAGTATGTTTAAACTATATCACTTGCATTAACCTGCACACATAAAGCTAAAGTTTTTTAGAAGAAGAGCTACAGTTTTATTCTTTTATTCTTCACATTTTCATGAATATAAGAAATTGTTGAAGATTCCAGATGAACTTTATGCAAATTGCAATTACACATCGTTCATAATTGAGTACATCAGAGATGTCATGAGTTTGAGATGGAAGTTCATTGTGAAACATGCACCGTAGTAGTTCTTAAGATTTTTTTTAAATAATACGTTTTCCCCAAAGTACAGTTTTGTAGGAATTACAAGTGCTAATATTTTTGGTTATGTAGGCAGTAAAAAGTTATTCAAAGGTTGGTTAAATTTGGGATGTCATTGTTCTATATATTATGCTAGTAATCATTAGAATTTCCAGTAACAAATGGGTCAAGAATTGATGCTGGAACTCAGAATCAAAACCACGTTGACGTTATCTCCTGTATGATTTAAGATGCAACAAGAAAGTCTTAAATTCTCATCACAGCCTTTCAAACTACAGCATTTCAAGATTTTTTAGCTCGAATAATAGATAAGAGAATGAAAAGAACTCACAGCATGAGAGGTAAACTTGACAAAGGCAAATCCACGATTTCGCTGCTTTTGACCCGATGACATATCTTTAACCATTGCAAGATCAATGGATTCAATATCTGGGAAAATCTATAGACCACAGAAAGGCACTTATCCGTGAGACAGACGTGGGAGTTTATGTATTCTGTTAAAATTTAGATATACTTATTCAGGAAACCCCGAAAAACAAATAATGTACCTGCAGCACAAGTCTCTTAAAATCATCAGCAGTCCAAGCTGAAATGGAAGAGAAAAAATCAGTATTGCATGGAACAATGAAAACCATCACATTAGAAGAAGAATATGGGTGAAATGTGATTGATGAGGTGAGCAAGTCCATCATGAGGTAATGGGTTGGATATGAATCATATGATAATTTGCATCACACAGAAATGAATAACCAACTGAAGTGTCTGCACATGTGTGCATGAGAGACATCTAGTCATTTTAGTGATGGGACCACATGATGACTAAAGCTAGACAGCCTAGACCTAAGAAAATAAAGGAGGCTATGCTGTTGTTTCTAGTTGAAATATTAGTCAAAGTCCAAAACCAATTCACGATGGGCCAAATGATGAATATCATTAAAGTTAATGAGTTGACTTATACTTCAAGAATGTGCTGATAGTTGAAGTTTCTGCTCAAATGTGCATGCAGAACTGCTTGCAGTCTGGTGTACAATCTGAAACAATATTGCATTCCAAGATCTGAAAATTTACTTCGAAAATCCTAGAACCAAGAGCTCATGATGCCATATTATCAGAGTGTATAGACTATAGAGTTAGATGGGTACACATATACACAAACCTACAGTCTAACATACATCAGACTCAAAATCAATATAATCTACCTAGTAAATGAGGATTTGTTCACTTTGGTTAGAATGAATACTTATGTAGCAAAAAAGAGTTTGTTCAGACTCACGAATTGTCAGGAATTACAGCGAACTGGCAAAATTTGGGTTAAATTTCCACTTTGTAGAGAAAAAAACTTAAATAGCACCAACATATTCTGGATTCTAGATTTATTTATTGTGCCTTTAGGAAAGAATATGAACAATAACACCAAGGTACCAAACCTTTGTTCAGATTCCCGAAGTACAGAGTATTTTGCTCACTTGATGGAAGCACTCCAATCTCTTTCCCATCTAGCTGAAAATATAGAAGAGGAAATAGTGATTAAAAGAGTAACAAAAAGGAAAAAAGGCATCCAATTTGTAGGAGAAGACATCTTTTTACAAACGCACTTACAAAACCAAGACCTGGTGTGTTAATGAAGCTTAAGAGATTCAAAAAATATTAATTACCAAAATTAGGAACTACCATAGGAAGATAACTACCGTAAGAAGTTAAGTTAGTTCTCACAAATGTAAATTAGGAACCTCCATATAATATAAACTTTCCTAAGTAGGTAAGTTAGTTCTCACCAAAGTTCCAGATTTCTCCCTGATAGCTCTTGCTGCAGATTCTTTGGTTGCAAATCTCACAAAGCAGAATCCCTAACAAAAACAAATAAAAGTAAGGGTAGGGGATTTATGCATGTTTTTGCCTTATTATACTTTTGCTACAATATGGTGTCGAGGAAGAACAGCACGATATACTTCCTCCAATAATGGAAACGATGTAGCATGTATTTACCTTTATATTGTCGTTCGAATCTTTTATCATACGAACTTCCACTATTTCACCGCAATCAGAAAATACCTGGAAAGGAGGATGTTATTTCCAGAATATATTCACATAAATATAGCTAAAAACCAACACCTCATTTATATTTTATAGGATACGAGAAAATCATAATTGGAGTTCATCAATTAAGTGACCTGTGTATAGGCTCAAAACAAGCAAATATGCTTTCTACCTTTCTTTGAGAAGGAACGTTGTTATTGTCTAAGAGCACAGACAGTGTGTCACTGTTTAAAAGTTGCATGTAACTACTAACTATACCGGAAAATTTACAAGTTAATGCAAATAGACCTTTTCAAAATTATCAGCCAACTAATCTAAGACACCTCTTTCCCAGGTTCCAGAATCAATCACCATTATAATATTTTCAATATATTCCTAACCTAATTGAGAATGATTCACAATATAGTTACAAAGTCCAATAAATGAATCATTCATCCTCTCTTTGTTTTCTTATATAAATTTCTAGGAAATATTATTTTTATTTAGATATCCAAATCTCTAAACCACTCTCAAAATATGATGTATAAAACCTACCAACTTTGTCTCTCACCAATAAAGCAAACCTTTCTCCAAGGAAAAAATTGATATTGGATCCACTAGACAATCCTGAATAACCTTGCCTTTAGTTATGGTTCAACATCTAAAGATCACTCTTTATTTATCGGTAAATCTTTTGTTTCTTTATATGGTTTCAATAATGATAAAATATCAACCTATCACACGGATGCCACAAAAATCAGAATTCTTACCTTGCGAATTTTCTCTTCATCAGCGCTCCGAGGCAACCCACCAACAAATACCTCATTTCCTTTTGTTGCATTGACTGAATGGTGTGTTTCGAAGACGCCGGACATACATAAAAATATTGAATAGAAGTAGTTAAAGATTAGCATGTAATGATTACAATTTTCATGAAACCTTGAGCAAAGAGCTTACCGTGATCAGAAGACTGTTGCTCTGTCGAGTGGCTCATCTGTAACTAAAAGTGATATTTCAGACCAAAAGGAAGAAAATGTAAAATTTTATAATCACCTGCTAGTGAATTGTTCTCCACCACTTCCAACTCAGTTATTGATTTCGCAGCATGAAATAATTTTCAAATTAATTAACTAGAAATGAAAATAATTTGCTGGCCATACAATAAGCATAAAATTCTATAAAAAATCGAATAAAATCTCGGTAAAATTATATCTATCTCTCCACTTTCACTCACTCTCAATCCATAATGATCAATATCCAGCTATCAATTGGAAAATTTACAACATTTTCGATTGTTAAATTCTCCAAGGCGGTACCAATCTATTCCGTATCGAAACAAAAGCATCATCATAAAATATCGGTCGAGATTGCAAAAATGGAAATATTCGTACACTGAGACGCATAATACCTGCGCAATTGTTGAGTTGGTTCTGCAGAGCGCGGGTGTAGTGCGAGTTTGCAAGCCCTAACGAAAAAATTGCAACTTTTGGAATTAGGTATTTCTAAGTTTGATATTAATTAGTTATGCTGACTGCTGAGTGGCAGATGGCGTCATTTTTATAGAATAGCATATATCGTTATTTTATTCATTTTGAAGTTAAAAGCGCTAAGAATCTACTGCGTTGACTAACGTTTTGAGTGTTTGTAGTTTAATCTAGTCAGTGTAATTTACTTGAACCAATTCGATCGGTTAAACATTTTAGTTCGTTTTGTGTGTGCGTGTTATTAACATAATGATACAGATGAATGCCGGGAAAAAATAGGTCTCGAGTTTAAATTTTTCGTAACACGATTTTGTAATTTAATAATATAATTTATTTTTATTTTTTTTAAATAGTTCATTTTTTCACTTTTTATTTTAATGAGTTGAGTAGTTATTATTTTACTTTTGATTGAAGTAATAATTTGAATTTATACTCTCTCATAGTGAAAAAACGAACTCTTAACAAAATAAATGAACTTTAAAATGTTATAAAGACATTCAAGTAAAGAATTATATCCCGATTACCAACTACTCATTTCGTCCAACTAAAATAATGAATTTTTATTATTGGATTGTCCTATTAAAAGTTTTAATTTTTTGAATTTAAATAAAATTATTCCAGTGGAGATTTTGTAGAGGGTGGTTAGAACTTAGAACTTCTCAATGGAGATTCCAAAGGCTCTCATTGATTTATTTTTTCTTCATAATTTTTGGAGACTTTGTAGTGTTTATTTCATTTTGCTAGCTTAGAAACCCATACAGTGGGCACCCGGTTTTGTAACTCTTTTATTTAAATTCAATATTTTAATTTTGTTAATACTAAAATAAAATTGAAAACGATATTTTAAGGGGATTGCATTAATATTAAATGGTAAAAACTACATTAATTCAAAAGACAAATTAAAAATCACATTTAACTAAAAATTAAAAACTACTACACAAATAAAATACCAAACTTCAAATTAATATTACTTTGACCCCTTATTTTTTATCTCCGCTAACATTACCATATGAGCTTCGTATTGATCCGGCGTCATTGTCGACGTGTCTTTCATCAAAAGTTTATACTCGAACTTTCGACGATTTAATGACGCAATGTCTTCCAAAGCATTGAGACAGCGACTGAATACATTAATCATCTCCTCACTTTGCTGGAGTTCTTTATTCTTTTCAATTCCTTTTTCCACTTTGGTCCCCGATGGACGGTGATCAGATTGGGTGGAAACACAAGTGAACCTTTCGCCAGCATTATTTTTGCCCCGTTTATTGGTCTCACAATGATATCCGACATGGTCGGACACAATTTTTTGAAACTTCGGTGTATTACGCAAGAGTTCCCAACAATGAGGGTATTTATATGGCGTCTCATTCGTTTGCTTGAATTCGGTCATCGCCTTGTTGAATATGTCACCGTCAGAATTTTTGTTTGTCCACGTTTCGGAGCAGCGATTGTAGATGGCGCAAAACTCACGAGTCGTTTTCTGAATACGACCCCAATGACACTTCAATTGTTTACAAGTACGGTGGTTGGAGGGATCGAGGAATTGCCGATTGTAAGCGAACGTAATACGACCCCAATATGAGTCGCCTTTTTGGTTGTTCCCCACAATGGGATTGTGGCTTGTGCCGAGCCATGCCCGACAAAGGATGATGTCATCATCGACATCGTAATGGCCATTGGGTGGTTTTTTCTTCTCCCCGGGCACTTTGTTAATGGCGCGAGGAAGAGAGTCATGTGAGCCTTCATCAAAAGACTCTTTCAAATTGATGGCTTTGAGCAAACATTTCTCCAAGGAAAAAAATGATAATGCATCCACTAGACAATCCTGAATAACATTGCTTTTAGTTATGGTTCAACATCTTCAAGATCACTGCTTTTTTGGATAAATCTTTTGTTTGCTTATATGGTTTCAATAATCATAAAATGACAACCTATCACACGGATGACACAAAAATCAGAATTCTTACCTTGCGAATTTTCTCTTCATCATTCCCTTTTGTTGCATTGACTGAATGGTGTGTTACGAGGCCGCCGGACATACATACAAATATTGAATACAAAAAGATTAGCATGTAATGGTTAAATTTTTCATGAAACCTTGAGCAAAGAGTTTACCGTGATCAGACGACTGTTGCTCTGTCGAGTGGCTCATCTGTAACTAAAAGTGGTCAAGACACTTACTTCAGTCCAAAAGGAAAAAATGTCGTAAAAATTAATAATAGCAAGCTAGTGAATTGTCCTCCACCATATTTTCAGTTATATAATTCTTTCTTAGCCTATACATTTAAATTTCACTGCTCACTCTCAGTCTCTCACGGAACTAACTAGAAGATTGAATTAAACTTTTCACCGCCTCCGTTTTGAGATTTAGATTAAATTTCGGGTGAATATTGAAACAAAATTTGGTAGATATTTACCTTGAGATAAGTATCATCACATCAAAAGAAAGAGAGAAATGAAAACATAGCAAGCTAGCAGAGGAGTAGAACCATAGCAGAAGTAGTTTTCGGTTATCCATTCTCACACAACCAAACATGTTTAGATGCATTCAACCTAACTATGTTCTATTTTATTATTCTGCCATAGGAAATGTTTAATTTAATACAAAGCATTACCCGATCTATAAATACATGGATTGCAGATAAGTACCTGAATGAAATCTGAGAATTTAGATTAAGCATAAACTGCATCCATAGGTTCTAATCTACTCAAAAATAGTAATAATATCAAATAGAGTACATATATTTGCAATTAGGAATTCAAAATGGAATGAAACTAGAAGCAAAAGATGTGGACCTAATGACCTTTGGTTACACCTGAAAGTGTGGGGCTGTGTCCGGGGGCGGCTGACGGCAACGGCGACGGCGTGACTCGACCGCCGGCGAAGAAAAAGAATGAGACAGAGGTAGATTTAGGATTAACACTTTGATAAAATTTGGGGGAATTTAGAGATGGAAATATAAATTGAGCTATGGAATTAGAGGAAGGTGAGATGATGTGGCCGATGGAGATAGCGCGCAGCGGCCATTGAGAAGAAAAGAAAACGGGTACTCGGCTGTGTGTCCTGCGTAGAAACTAGAAAGGGAAGGAAGGGAAAGAGAGAATTTGGGGTGATTCTTGGGATGGAGAAATAAGGATGCGTTGTGTCTCTTAAGTTAATTAGTGGGCTTGACATTAATTCTTATAATGGGCCAAGTGTGCGAGTTGTATATAAAAGGGTGTTAAGAATGTATCGATCTCACCCAAGATTCTCTCCCTTGTGAGAGGTACTCTCCAAATCCGATACTTTACGCCTTAGCTGTAGCACTGCACAAGTTAGATACGCACACGGCACATTGTTTAGTATCCATTTTTTACGGCTGAGTATATTTTCGTCTCCCACTATCAGTATCGGCCCAACAGACTGTTTTCGTCATTAGTGTTCTTTACAATATCTACACATTTCACCGTTCCACGGGAAATTTCCTATGTCCCTAGCGTACTATATCAACTAATACACAAATCTATCTATCTATATTCTATATTGTGTTAATTATACAAACTAGCAAAAAAAATTATAAAAGACCACAAACATAAACTATTTAAATTATAGTCATTTTAAGTGTGAATTACCATAAATACTCTTTTATTTAAATTTAATTGTATGAATGATACGAATGTTATGAAAGATATGAATAATATTCATTCATACGATTCATACGCACGTACAGTTTAATAAAATTATGTATCACGTATGAATGGTATGATTCGATACAATTCATACTATTCATACTCAGAAATGTAAAATACAATTATAAGAGTATTTTAGTACAAGAAATTTCTAAATGGTTAGAATTTAAATATTATTATGTTGGTGTTATTATTTGTCTTTCACAATTTTTTTTGACTATTTTATATAATCACTCTTCTATATTTATATACTATTATTATTAATGAAATTATAATTTTATATAGTACTCCCAAATCGCATATTTATTCAAAATTTAGTTTTTTTAATTAAAAGATTATATTAACCATATATTATTATACATTTTTTTATTTTCATGTATTCTTATGGTATTTATGTTATATTATATTTCTATGTATAACATATATTTGATATTACATAATTAAGTATAATTTTCATAAATATAAAAAATATACTTAATCATATATTAATTTGATGTGTATATTTTGATAGCTAATTTAATAATAATTTATACAAAAAATATTCAACATTTTGAAATCTAATAAAAGATTATAAATTGTATAAAAAAATTTAGAAGCTGCGTTATTTGAAAAAAAAATCTAATGTGTATAATCTATTACATATAATGATTATAATATATTTGTAATTAGGGTTGAGTTCCGATAAAAAGAACATTTACCGTTGGAAATAGAAAGCGTCTAGTCCCGTGATAATTAGAAATAAATGATCCAGATTGATTCTCCAAATTGGACCGTAATTAAAAAAGATGTTGACTTCTACTACTACATGTGTAAATTAATATCTTTCGTCCCACTAAATATGTCATATTTTTACCAAAACTGTAAGAATTTTTTGATCAAAACATGACATATTTAGTGGGACAAGAGAATACTAAAATGATTTATTTTCCAACTATATATATATAGGAATGTGCTGATAAATAAAGAATTTTAAATAAAATATACTAAAATAATAAGCAATAAATTAATATTAGATTATTGATACAAAATGTAACTAACACATATTGATTATCCCGTGCATACAAATTATGTGTTGCAATATAAGCTTATAGTGATGCATATAAAGTATTTTGAGAATGCACACAAAAATTAAATAAATGCAAACAATGAATTTTATAAATAAATAAAAAATGCATCATACATTATCATAATATTGTTTCCTTACCCGCATTGGACACAACTTAACATATTCATGATTGGTTTGACAATGTCACATAATATAAGCATACAAATCTCGACAATTTTTGTTTTTTATCATTTATTTTTTTATTTTATATAAAATAAATTATAACCTTGATAATCAATAAGCCATAGTAAAAAAATGGAAAATTAACAAGTTTTTATTAAAAAGTTACTCCCCCCGTCCTGCAAATTAAGTGTTTAACACTTTAACATGACAGGTTTTAAGAAAATAAGTTGACTATGTGTAGAGCGTGTAAGGAGTGTAATGAGTGAAGTGTGAAGGGAGTGTAAAAGTAGAGTTAGTGGGGTTTGAGTCCCACATGATTTATAATTTTTAACTGGATAGTGTGTATATGATAATTACTATAAATAGAAAGTTTGAAGTGTTAAACACTTTGATGGACGATTCCCAAAAAGAAATATGTTAAACACTTTCATGGACGGGGGAGTATTATTTATCTTTGTGGTATTATAAGATGAGTCGCACACACATTAACTTATATTTGTCACAAGTAGATAAACAATTCTACACATTATATATCATCTAATGTTTTATATAATGCAAATTGCACTACAAGTATTTTGTTTTATAAAATATGAAAAGTGTTATATAAAGATATGTTGCAGCATAAAAGGCAATCCATCAACCGACGATGCATGCACAATTTCAGAATAACTAGGTATTGCACCCGTGCTATGCACGGGTTTATAATCTATTTATATATAATTTATAATATAGATACTTAAAGAAATCAAAAATATTGTAATTCAATTTTATTTGGTGGTTTTAAAACCGTAATCGATAGTACTCTTCTCAATTGTCACTATGCCGGGGACAATTCGGTTACAGTTTCAAAATTTGAGAACATAATCAACGATTTGATACAATAACTTCGATTTATTTTACCTTATTCAATTTCTTATTTTATAAAGAGTCGTTTTTTATTAATTCATAACAACACATTAAAATTAAAAAATAAGATAATATAACATAACTATTTAAACATATGTGTATATTGATAAAAATTCATAATAAATATATTTGAACTCATTATTATTTGTCTTTATATTTTGTTGTGAAATTCTAATTTTTTTATATAATAATAAATATTTGACATAATTTTATGTAACAGCAAATTAATAGAGCTCCTAAATGAAATGACCATTTGTTTTCCATTCTATATTTCACTATTAAATTTTGTATTTAATTAATATTTATAATAATACATTAAAATTAATATTTTTTAAAAAACAATACTCCTTTCGTCCCACTTATTTAAATTTATTTACTTTTCACATTGATATTAATATTTAGTTGTAATATTTTTTGAAGAACATGGTTTGTGCTTTATAATTTGTTAAATAAAGAAATGTGTCTAAATAAGTGAGACAACTCAAAAAGGAAAATGAGTTTAAATAAGTGAGACAAAATCAATATATGTTAGTGTTGAATTTATCAACAATACAAATTGATTATAATTATTAATATTAAATATTAAAAATAATTATATACATTGATCAAATATGACAAGTTTTTAGTACTAAATAAAAGATTAAACTTAGATGTAAGAAAATAAAATTAGGAAAACATATTAGATAACATTGAAATTTTATAGTAAAAATAGATTGAGACACTATGTCTAATTTATCTTCATGCATAATATTAAAACATACTCCCTCCGTCCCACGAAATTAGGTCACTTTGAAAAGTAGATGAGTGTATTATTTTATTCAAAGTGGCCTAATTTGGTGGGACAGAGGGAGTATTATAAAGAGTATTCAACTTTATAATTAAGAACATTATAATTTAGTAAAATATATTATATGTATAAGAATATGTATACATATAATTATTTTCAATTTACTAATGTGTTATAATTTTTTATATTAAATTTATATTTTATATAACATATATCAAATTAAATGTATTGTCGAGATCTTTAATTTAATATGCATAATATTACAAATATTTTTACGAAGAAAATAAATAATTTTAGGAGAAATGTGTTATAGGAGAGAGAAAATAATCTATAAAGTTTTAAAAATTAATAAGTTAAACGCTAAATATAAACCAGATTCAGTTGTACATGTATATTATGATTTGTTCAATGCTCAAGTTATTTTCTTGCTCTATTGGTTCACAATATGGCCTTTCTTATGAAAGGTACAGAGATCGAATCCGAATCCTGTTAATGTATATTTTTAAATTTAATGGTTGTAGTATTATATTTGCCATTGAAATTAAAGTTATTTACAAAATTTGCCACTCAAATTAATTTCAATTGAAATGCTTCATGTTTTATATATATATAGATGCATTTAGTATGACATTGTTAAACCTAATAATGGGTTAGATTTTTATTAATAAATCAATGATACATTATTAGTATAGACACTACATTTTTTAGATGTGTATCTATTGATATTTGATAATAAATCATTTCATTTATAACAATAGTTTTATTTAAAATACAACATTATATATTATTATAATAAAATTATGAGTTAATATATATCATCAAATACATTATTTATTTAAGTGAGTTGCATTATTAAAATCTAATTTAAATTACAAAATATTATAACAGACAAGTATATTTACAAACTGATAAATAAAATGTTATTTTCTTCAAAAATTTAAAAATTTGACAAAAAGTTTATAAGATGTAGTGATATTAATTTAAAATAACAAAAATGAGTAACGCATGTGCTTACCGTAATTATATCTACATGATACCCCATGATTCAAGAAAGAAATCAGTTAAAATAATTCACATATACAATTTTATCCTTTAATAATTATAATAAGTATGTTTAAGTAAATAAATAATAATAAAATATAACAGTAGATTTTGCAAAATCAAATGTGTAAATTTTTTCTAATTTCTTACTTGAAAAGTTCTTTTTATATAATCTACACTCTTTGTAATTATCTTATCATTTGAACACTTGGTAATGTTTGGAGCTCAGATTTCCTTATGAAAATCAAAACAGTTGAAAACAAATGTATGTCATCTTATGATTTGAACACTTGGTAATGTTTGGAGCTCGGATTTCCTTGTGAAAATCAAAACAGTTGAAAATAAATATGTAATACAAATATGAATATGGAGTTTTAAAGAATAAAGTTACACAATATGCGTATCAATATTTAAGAAACTTAACTTTTATTAACATTGTTTCACTGCACACATAATCTGATTAAAACTAAATATATGTGTTAATGTTTGTTTCAAAGTTAATACATTAAAAACATCCATCTATGTTCCATCGCTGATTTTTAGAGTGTGTTTACGATGAGAAAATAAGAATAAGAACACAAAATTTACGTGGTTCGATCGTTAACGAGATCTACGTCCACGGGAGAAGATAGCTCCTTTATATTAATATTGAGTTCTCGAGAATAACAGGATGAATATGAGTGAATGCTAGTGAATATATGAGAGCCTCTCTAATCTAATGTTAGGAATTGGTATTTATAGTTTACAAGATTGCAGTTATGGCCGAGCCCGAGATTGTAGGCACTAAGTTCGGGATCGTGGGTTTGACCGAGCTGTTGGGCTTTTGGGCCGAGCTGCTGGGTCTCTGGGCCGAGCTGCATTTGAGTCAAGCTTAGCCTCTGGGCTCTTAGGCCGAGCTGCTCTTGGGCCACGCTCTGGTTACTTTGATGTTGGGCCTTGGTCTCGTTTGGGTCCGGTAGTGGGGCTACATCCTATCACATCCCCCTCCAAAAGAAGATCGTTGACGAAGTGAAGATTTGGTTCGAGGTCGATATGATGCCGAAGTGAAGATCTTGACGAGGAGACGATCTTGTTGTGAAGCCGAGGTCGAGGTAGTAATTGTAGTTGGGTGGAAGACAGTTGTTTTCTGGAACCGCTTAGGGCACGTGTCAGCCGCTTATTGGTGCATACGAAGAGGCGGGATTTTGCCAAGGCGGTTGGAAGAAAAAGGCGGAAAAGTTGCCTTTTAAAAGCTTGCTCCATACGCCAAAAAACACTTTTCCCAATTCCTTAAACCTTAGTGCCTTTTTACTTTCGTTTTCAAGCTCTAACTGCCGTACGTCGTTGCTGTTGTTACTGTGCCGGCGAGATTTAAATGAGAATTTCTCTGACAAGTAAGTAATCTTCTACTTAGAAATGGCTTCGTCTTCGTCCCGTACCCCGACAAAGATAGATGTAGAGATGTCGCCCTCGACGTCGAGGGCAGTTCCGGTGAGGGTTTCCGTTAGAGTGTTTTCTAGGGGTTTTGTTCCGCCGGTTTTTCGCGAAGTTGAGTTTGCACCTTTAGTAGGGTCAGGCGCGTCGCTAGAGTTCGCTTCTACCATGAGCGAGTCGCACATGGTGAATCTGGCCCGGAGGTTCTTGTTTCCGGAGTCGATGGAGTTAGTGCTCCCTCGGGCGGAGGATAGGGGTAGTTCGCGGTCCGTGGGTTTTTTTACCGTTTATGAGGATTACCTCCACTTCGGACTTCGTTTTCCTTTGAGTCCACTTTTTGTTGATTTTTTTGACCATTTTTGTTTGCCTTTGGGGCAGTTGGCGCCGACCTCTATCAAGCAAGTTGTCGGTTTTGCTGTGGAGGTCGGCAGCCGAGGTGGCTCGGCCTCCCTCGAGTCGTTGCTTAGATTCTTTAGAGTTAAGCGCGCGCCGACGGGGTGGGTATACCTCTCACCGACCAATAAGTTTAAGTTGGCCACCCCGTCAAAGGTGTCTAACTGGCAGAAGAAGTTTTTCTTCTGCCGAGTAGAGGGAGTGCCCGTATATGCTTGGTCTCAGGCCAAGTTCGGGCCTCAGGCTGCCGAGGAGCCAGTTGGGGAGGTCGAGGTGAGTTTGGCGAACCTCGGCACAATTAGGAGGGATTACGCCGAGGCCGAGCTAGCGAGGCACGGGCTAAGCCCATGTGACGCCGTCGCGGGTGCAGATCGGGGTGAGGTTATGTTTGTACGTCGTGCGATGGAATCTGCCGAACTGAATGCTGACGTACTTTTCTTTTGTACTTGCAGTGGATCCCGAAGCTCTGCAGGCGGTTTTGAAGAGGAAGAAGAAGAGGACGAGGACCTCTTCGGCGGCGGAGGAGACGCCGCACCGCGCTTCGGCGGAGAGGGTGGTGAGGCAGCCGACACCGGTCATCGTGTTGTCCTCGCCTCAGAGGGAGGTGGTAGGGGGCTCGGAGGCTCCGGTCTCCGTTTCGGAAGCTCGTCGGGAGCTGCCCTTTCCCGAGGTGAGTGTAGACTTGTCGCCTTTCTTCTTTTCTTCGCAATTCCTCTTCCTGTTTTTTGTTTTTTTTTTTTTTTTAAATCTGATGCCCTTGTGCAGGAAGCCGACGTGATCATGGATGGCCTGAAGGCCGTTGCCCATTTTGTGGCTGGCGGGGTGGAGCAGTTCCGGGCTCTGTCCGCCGAGCTCGAGGCGGCCAAGGTGAGGGCGGGAGAGGCCGAGGCGAGGACGGAGCGGGCGGCCGAGCAGGAGGCCGAGGAGGAGGACGGCCGATCTGGAGGCCGAGGTGGGGAGGTTGCGGGCGCAGCTGGATGGCGCCGCTGATGAGCAGGGCGGAGTGCTCCGAGCTTTCGCGGAGCGGATTTTCCGCTCCCGTCACTTCAGCGAGCTGGCGACGCAGCTGGTCGGCGCCATGAGTGGCTCGATCTCCGCGTCAGTCATCGACTCCATTGCCGAGGATTACCCAGGTCTGGACAAGGCCAAATATGGGTATGAGGCGATGTCCAAGGAGGAGATGCTGCGAGAGTATGCCGAGGTGCTTGTTGAGTGCACTTCGGCGGTGCCGGTGGTGGAAGGCCTAGCCCGGCAGAGGCATCTTTTGTCGGAGGAGGTGGTGCGACGCTGCCCAATCGACAGGGATGACGGGCTGGAGGCCGCTATTGCCGAGCTGCCGAGGAGGACCGACGCCGAGGCTGCTGGAAGGGGCCCGGAGGGCGGAGAAGAGGTCGGTGGGGGGACCTCGTAGTTAGTTTTTTTTTTTTTTTTTAGCCTTGTACTTCGTCACCGCTAGGGTGGCGTTTCTTTTCGTAAGTATATGAAAGAAACTTCTTCTCTGAATCATACTTCTCTTTTCATTTCTTGTAGTCTGCTTCCAATGTGTGCGATGTCCTTTCTGTTGATGAGATATCCGAGCTTCGCCGAGCTCTCGAGGTAGCCGAAGTCGAAGCTTCTTGCTGGAAGAGCCGAGCTAATAATATCGAAGTTGAGGCTGAAGCTAAGCTCTGAACTGCTCAGGAAAAGCTTGACGAAGAGCATGCTCGATATTTGGAGCTCGAGGACAAGTTCACGCAGGCTACGGAGGACATCCAGACTTTTAAGGCTATGGTTGAGGAGCATGACGAGTACGAAGAGATCATTCACAAGAGCGGGGGCATGACCATATACGAGGTTCAAATGAAGATTAAAGATGTCCGAGCTCGAGTGAAGAAGTATCTGGAGAAGTACGGCGAGGACTCGTGGGAAGTCCGCGAGCAGGAAGACGAGCTGCTGAAGCTTGGCTCCCTGTATAAGACGGTGCTGAAGCGAAAGCCGAAGTTGAAGAAGTGGGTGCAGTCTAAGAGTGCACAACTTGATTCGACCTCGCAGGCTTTCCTGGACGGCAACCTGGCAGGTGTGCATCCCCCCACTGCGGCTTTAACTAGAGAGCAGACGCAGGCCATAATGTCCCGAGGTGGGGGTCGACGTGCTTCTGGGGGCCGAGGTCGTGCTACGCCGATGAGTCGAGGCCGAGGTCGGGCTGCTCCCGTAAGTCGGGGCCGAGGTTCAGTTTTCGGCCGAGGTCAAGGAATGGCGTTTTTGGACTCGGTGCTTAGTCCTGGCGCGAGCTCAAGTTCAGGTCCGGGTTTTGTAGAGAAATATCTTAGCTTTAGCAACCCTTCTGGCTCGGAACCTCCACCTTGATGTATATATTTTTGGTAGTGTAGCTTTAGTTTTTCTTGCTTGTACGGCCGAACTCACTTGTAACAGCTTATGTAGTTCGGTTTTCATTCGTCAATAAAAACTTATTTTTAACGAGCTTGAATTATTACTTCGTGCAACGGCAAAGCTTTGAAATTTTCCAATGGCCACTTCGTCTGAGGATGAAGTTTAGGCTGTTAAATAGCTACTTCGTCTAAGGTCGAAGTTTAGGCTTTAACCAGCCACTTCGTCTAAGGACGAAGTTTAGGCTGTTGAATAGCCACTTTGTCTAAGGACGAAGTTTGGGCTTTCAGCCACTTCGTCTAAGGACGAAGTTTGGGCTGTTGAATAGCCACTTCGTCTAAGGACGAAGTTTGGGCTTTAACCAGCCACTTCGTCTAAGGACGAAGTTTGGGCTGTTGAATAGCCACTTCGTCTAAGGACGAAGTTTGGGCTTTCAGCCACTTCGTCTAAGGACGAAGTTTAGGCTTTAACCAGCCACTTCGTCTAAGGGCGAAGTTTCGGCTGTTGAATAGCCACTTCATCTAAGGACGAAGTTTCGGCTGTTGAATAGCCACTTCGTCTAAGGACGAAGTTTGGGCTTTCAGCCACTTCGTCTAAGGACGAAGTTTAGGCTGTTAGGTAGCCACTTCGTCTAAGGACGAAGTTTAGGCTGGTGAGTGCGGATGCTTTTCTTGGAGTTTTGCTCGGTCTGGGCTCGTAACATGTAAAGAATATTAACTTCGTAAAATTACATGGAATTGGAAATAGCGGTCCGAACTACTTTATACTATAAATAATACTTCTTTAAATGAGAAATGTGCCAAGTTCGGGGTACTGGTTCGCCGGACAAGTGGGCGAGCTTGTACGACCCTTTGCCGAGGACTTCCATGATTCTATACGGTCCTTCCCAAGTGGCTTCTAACTTGCCGAGCTTCTCTGCCTTGCTGACTTCGTTGTTTCTAAGCACGAGGTCGTCAATTTGATACTGCCGATGCTTCACTCGGTTATTGTAATACCGAGCTACTTGTTGTTTGTACCGAGCTTCTTGTATGTAAGCTTGTTCACGCTGTTCTTCTAGCAAATCCAAATTAGTTCGAAGTCCCTCTTCGTTGTCTTGGATGGCGAAGTTGAGCGTGCGAGGGCTCGGTAGGCCGATCTCTACTGGGATCACTTCCTCGGTTCCGTAGACAAGGCTGTACGGAGTTTCTCCATGTGATGTCCGAGGAGTAGTTCGGTAGGACCACAGAACTTGGGGCAAGTTCTCTGCCCAATCTCCTTTAGCCTTATCGAGGCGGGTTTTTAACCCTTTGACTATGGTTCGGTTCGTGACTTCGGTTTGGCCGTTCGCTTGGGGATGGGCTATCGAAGTGAACTTTTGCTGGATGTTGAGCTCGTCACACCATTCTTTGAATGTCTTGTCCGTGAATTGAGTTCCATTATCTGAGACAAGGGTGTGGGGTATTCCGAAGCGACAAACAATATTCTTCCAAACGAAGTTGAGGGCTTTTTTGCTTGTAATCTTTGCTAGCGGTTCGGCTTCTACCCACTTCGTAAAGTAGTCAATGGCTACTATGAGGAACTTTAACTGGCCGGGAGCTTGCTCAAAGGGGCCGACGATGTCAATTCCCCATTGCATGAATGGCCATGGACTTTGCATACCGGTCAGTTCGGTTTGGGGTGCTCTTGTCACCACTGCATGGAGCTGGCACTTCAGACAGCGCTTGACAAGGTCGATGGCGTCCTGAAGCATGGTCGGCCAGTAATATCCCCATCTCATTACCTTTTTGGTTAAGGTGCGAGCTCCGATGTGACTGTCACAGGATCCTTCATGCACTTCGCGCAGTACATAATTTGCTTGGTGGGATCCCACACACCTTAGAAGAGGTTGGAGGTATGACTTTCTGTATAGTACTCCCCGATCTAGAATGTACTTAGTGGATTTGCTCTGGAGCTTCTGAGCTTCGACCTTATCCGCAGGTAGTTCGTCTCTTTCTAAGTAGTTCCGAAGTGGTGTCATCCAGTTCGGCTTGTCGTCAGTTACTACACTTACTTCGGCTTCGTCTATACTTCGGGTTCGTACTTCTTCCACGGGAGAGGTTGTGGATGATGATGCGAGTTTGCTTAGTGCGTCAGCTCGGTCATTATCACCTCTCGGGATTCGTATCAATTCGAAGTACGAGAAGCCTTGTTGTAGGGTTTGGACTTTCTCGAGGTATTTCTTCATTCGTTCACCTCGGGCCTCGTACCTGCCTAGCACGTGACTTACTATGATTTTGGAGTCACTGCGGATTTGGACAGCTCGTAGTTGAAGAGTTTTCGCGAGGCGAAGTCCGGCTATTAGGGCCTCGTATTTCACTTCATTGTTGGTCGTAGGGAAGTTAAACCGGAGGGTATAAGTGATTTCTTTTCCTTCCTGGCTGACGAATAAGATTCCTGCCCCACTTCCTTTACGGCCTGATGCTCCGTCTACATAGATTTTCCAACAATCTATGGGAGGTGACCTCGGTGTTTCCTCTGGGATGTTATCTTTGGCTGGTTCAGTGTGCTTCGGAGGTTCAGTGAATGCCGCTTCTACTAGGAAGTCTGCTAACGCTTGTCCTTTGATGGCTTGACGAGGTACGAAAGAGATCGTATGTTCGCCGAGCTCGACTGCCCATTTGGCGATTCGACCTGAAGCTTCGGGTTTTGTGAGTACCTGCCGAAGTGGAAGGTCGGTCAGGACTTGTATCTGGTGTGCATGGAAGTACGGCCGAAGTCTTCTCGCAGCGTTTACCAACGCAAGCGCGACTTTTTCCAAAGGTTGGTATCTCGTCTCTGGTCCTTTTAAAGCTCGGCTTATGAAGTAGACAGGTAATTGCCGAGGTCCTTCATCCCGCACTAGAACTGCACTAATTGACTCGTCCGAGGCGGCGAGGTATAGGGAGAGGACTTCGCCTTCCTTTGGGACGGACAAGGTGGGTAGGTCGGTGAGGTACTTCTTTAAATTCTCGAAAGAAACCTTGTGTTCGTCGTTCCACTCAAAGTTTGGAGCTTTCTTCAGGATTTTAAAGAATGGGAGCTGCTTCTCGGCGGCTTTAGATAGAAAACGGCTCAGTGCGGCAAGGCAGCCCGTCAGTTTGTGCACATCATGGATTGACTTCGGTACTTGCATTTCCTGGACGATCTTGATTTTAGCCGGATTTGCTTTTAGTCCTTCGCGGGAGACCCAACACCCTAGGAACTTTCCGGACTGAACCATGAAAGTACATTTTCCTGGGTTTAACTTCAGGTTCACTTCACGGAGCAGGTTGAAGACGACCTGGAGGTCGTTTAGGCAAGTATTGGCTTCCTTACTTTTGACGACGATGTCGTCGACATATACCTCGACGATCTGACCGATGTGAAGTTCGAATATCTTGTCGACCATCCTTTGGTACGTCGCTCCGGCGTTTTTAAGTCTGAAGGGCATTTTCTTGTATGCGAAAATGCCGAAGTCCGTGATGAAGGCTGTCTTCGGGGCATCTTCGGTGCTCATGAGGACTTGATGATACCCCTTGTATAAGTCCAGGAAACTAAACACCTTGTGACCGACGAGGGCTTCGACCTTCTTGTCGATGTTGGGGAGGGGGTAACAGTCTTTGGGACAGTGTTTGTTGAGGTCGGTGAAATCGACACACATGCGCCATCCCCCTCCTTGTTTTTTCACCATTACGGGGTTGGCCAGCCACGTCGGATATTTCACCTCGAATAGAATGTCAGCTTTCTGCAGCTGGCGTACTTCGTCATGGATCACCTGATTTCTCTCGGCTGCAAAGGCTCGTTGCTTTTGCCGAACTGGTTTCACCTAGGGGTCGATGTTGAGGTGATGGGTGATGACGTCGGGTGATACCCCGGTCATGTCTAGAGGTGACCAGGCGAAGATGTCTTTGAATTCCCGAAGTAGTTGGATGACTTGGTATTTCACTCAAACAAGTACGTGGCGTTGTTTAGACCAGACCCACTGTCCGATAAAGGGAATCAGTAACGGGCACGAGGAATATTTCCAGCCGATATACTTATTTCACTCAAATATACCCTTAAGTACGTGGCGTTGTTGAGTCCAGACCCACTGTCCGATGAGGGATCAGTATTGGGCACGAGGAATGCTTCCAGCCTATATACTTAAAGGGATGTGTCGTGCTAGTCCAGACCCACTGTCGTGCTTAATGAACTATACTACTCGCAATTTGGACGAGATCATTGTTATTAGTGTGATTAAGCATAACCCAAGTCGTATTCTCAAGAAAGGCTAAACAGAGCTTCATTCACGTTGAAGAACATAAAACAATAAAAAAGGGGTTTTTGAATCTATCTAGGCGAATTAAAATAAAGAATTTAAAATATGAATTACCTAGGCAAGATTGAAGAAAACAATTGAATCCTATTTCTAAGAATGAATAATTAACGAAATGAAATCTAGGCATGCCTTAAACTGATTGATTAACATGATTGAAAGGTTTGTATTAATGGTTTGATAATTAATCAGAATTAAGGTAAGGAAATAAGAACTCATAAAGGGAAATAAGAAAGCAATAAAGAAAGCAGTAAAGAAAGCAATTAAGAACTCACTGGATTAAAAAGAAATACTGAATTAAAATAAATCTCCGGGTTTGAATCACGAACGAATCCACAACTTGAATTGAAAGGAACGAATAATGAAATCAAAACTAGACTAACAGTGTTTTCTCTCGTAGTCTAAACCCTAGACTAGAAAATAAAACTTGAAGTAAAACTGGTAGAAGAGTGTCCATCTGAAAATCACGCGGAGGAGGTTTAAATAGGAGAAGAAAATCCCGTCGGGCTAGCGAGCGCTGGGGTCTAGCGCTGGATGAGGAATGGCTGAAGAGGGGTAGCGCTCGCTAGGGGGTAGCGAGCGCTACCCTACTGTTCTGTCTTAGTCATAATCAGGGAGCTAGCGGTCGCTAGGGGCTAGCGACCGCTAGCCCCAAGCTCTGTCCTTCCATAGCTTTGAGGGTTAGCGAGCGCTGGGCCTAGCGCTCTCTAGGCCCCCGCTCTGTTCCTTCTCGCACGAAAACTCTTTTCCTTCTTCCTTTCTTCGTCTTTTCGTCTCGTTTCTCCTCTCGAGCCTTGTTAGCTCTTAATGTCGATCTTTCACCTACAAAGTAGCAAATAACATACCCAAGTATCAACTTGATCGACAATATCAACCAATCATAATCCGAATTACGAGAGAAACGAGACCAAAAACATATAAAACAACATCCCCACACACAATACCTTGCTTGTCCTCAAGCAAGTCTAAGTTCAACACAATACGGAGATTTCAAAACAAGAAACAATTTCAATCACGCAATAACAATCACAATCATCACAAGCACTCGATAGGGGTCATAAGACAATACATCAATCACCATTACGTGTTGCTCTCGAATATGCAATTTCAATCCGATCCAACTCAACACACATGCAAATTCAGTTTTTAATCACTTATAGGCTAGACTATAGATCAATCTTAAGATATTATCAACACAAAACATTATCAAATTGCAAGAATTTTTAGTGATGCTAAGAACATTTGTCACTAGGTGTGAACTTCGGTAAAACCGAGTATCCTAGTGTGGTTTCCCATACCCATTCCTAAACCTTAAAATTTCAATTGATTTTTCAAAGGAAGAGAGGTAGAGTTCTTATCACCTATTCAAGCAATGCAAGCGATTTAATAACATTTCAAAAAGCCATTCGAGCCAAATTTTGGAAAGAGTGGGTTATATGGCCAAAAGTCACGAGATATGAACAATTAGAGGTTATCTAAAGTGTTCTCGTGTGGTTTCTCATGCTCATGGTTTCCAGAGGAGCAGAAGCCTCCCAACTCAATCTCACAATCAACACAATTTTTTAAAACAGAAGTCTAGCCAACAAGCAATCTTATGCCAAAATCACACATATGCAAGTTTTCACGTCAATTCATCACAAACATGATTACCCCACGGCAATTATGATCAAAATGCAAAGCTCATCACCCTATCATCGACTCACAATGTTCATTCATGTCATCAAGCATAATCAAAACATATTTCTCATCAAAATCAATCCAAATCATGTCAAACTCTAACAATGCTTTCGGACATGCAAAGATATCAACACAAACACCGCAAGTAAATAAATAACACCCCTCCCCCTCACAAAGGACGTAGCAATGTCCTCATTGCTAAAAATAAGAGCAAGAGAAGGAAGGAAACTACCCGATTCGGGGAAATGCGGCGGAGTTGATGCGTGATCCACAAAGAGATATAAGAAACTGAACAACCCTAAAAGTAAGACCTGCAAGAGAAACACTAAAACAAAGCAAAGGAAGCAACAAAAAGAAAAGAACAAACTAAATGCAAAACAACCCGGATACACACAAAAAGAAAAGGAAAAGAAAAACGTACTAAGCAGCAATGACAAGTCACTGCTGATCCGGCGGCGGCGGTGGATCAAAGAGAACCCAGCTCATCCATTGAGCATTTAGCTCGGAAATCCCGCAGTTGTTCTTGACAACCCGCTGCTCTATCCTCCACTGACTCAAGGTATTGTACCCTCCAAAATCATGGTAGAGAGTACGAGCCGTGGATGGTGAATATGGCTGAATGGTGTGCGTCAGAATTGTCGCCAAAAAGTGGCGACGGCGGCAGCGAGCAGGTGGCGTTCGGCAGAAGTATCAATAGAATCAATGAACGAGCAGTTCTCAATAGAATTAACAGAGGTTATAGCCTTATGCTTATGTACAGAAAATGAAACTGACTCTCCTAACACTGACATCTTAATATTACCATTCTTAACATCAATCAAAGTGTTAGTTGTCGCCATAAAGGGTCTACCTAGCAACAAAGTATGATCATGGCCATTCTCATGCACATCACCTACTTCTAAGACAATAAAATCCATAGGTACTATTAAACCACCTACACTAACAAGAATATTTTCAACGATTCCTCTAGGGTACCTAACAGAACGATCAGCTAATTGTAGGCTCATGCGTGTAGGTTTCAACTCCCCTAATTCTAATTCCTTAAAAATTGAATAAGGCATAAGATTAATGCCAGCACCTAAATCTAGCATGCCTGTAACAGTTTTACCATCCCCAAGAGCTATAGTGATAACGAAACTACCTGGATCTCGCAGTTTCTGAGGGAGAGGCTGCTGCATGATAGAGCTGGCTACCTCGGACACCATGACGGACTCGTCGTCTGCAAATCTCCTCTTCTTGGAAGCAATCTCCTTGAAGAACTTGAGGTAGGATGGAACATTTCGAATGATCTTCAATAAGGGCAGATTCACACGCACTTGAGAAAGCATTTCGTAGAAGTCTTTGAATTGGTGCTCCAACTTCTCATTCCTTAGTCTGCTCGGGAAAGGAATCGGTGTCTTGTACGGGTTGGCAGCCTTGTGCAACTGAATAGCTGACTGCTCCGGCTCCTTCTCTTTTTCTTTCTCTTTCTGCTCCACCATTTTTTCTTTCTCAGCTTCCGGGAGCTCCACTTTGTTATCAACGTGCTTGCCACTACGTAGAACAGTAATAGCTTGCACCTGATGTGGTGTATGCCCTTGTCCTGGTATCCTTCCTGGCTGTAGCTGCTGCACCTGATTCATAGCTCCCGAGATTTGCCCCACTTGATTCTCGAGGCGCTTGATAGTAGCCTCTTGAGCCTCGCGAGCCAGTTTGTTTTCCTGCATGAAAGCTGCAAGACTGTCTTCTAGAGATGATTTAGGCTGAGACGGTCTTGGTGCAGATGAGAACTGTGGCTGAAACTGTGGTGGCGGCGGCTGCTGGTAAGGAGGTGGCGGCTGCTGATAAGGAGGAGGAGGTGGATAGTAACCTGACTGAGCTGTGTAGTAGGGCTGCTGCGGATAATACCCTTGCTGCGGTGGGTAATACTGCTGTGGAGGTGCTCGTTGGGCATGAAAGTTTGAGCCTTGGCCCTGATTTGGCCCCTTCCACTGAGAGTTGTTCTGGGTTTTCCATCCCGAAGTTTGCTGGGCTGGATGCTGCTCGAATGGCGGGCGTGGCGGGAAGCCTTGTGCAGCATAAACTTCGGCCCCTCCTTCATAGGTCATCTCTGCCATCCTGGTGCATTGATCCTCATCATGAGTGGGATCACCACAAATCGGGCACGGTTCAGGCATCGGCTCGTGCTTGTTTATTGCGGAGGCTTTGCTCATCTTCAGCTCTGACGAAGAAGTGGATTATCTTTGTGGAAGATAACGGACTTCTTCCGACCGTTACGGGGAGCGAAATAGTGCCATCCGTCGAGGTTTCTTCTTGTGTGAAGTTTTTCAACGAGACGGGTGCTGGCTTTAAACGAGCTTCTTCGATGTCGAGCTGATCAAAGCAGTTCTTGAAGAGCACGCTTACCGAAGCTCCACTGTCGATGAAGACTCGGTGAACCAATTTGTTAGCTACCACGGCCTCGATTATGGTAGCATCTTGATGAGGCAAAATATGGGGGACTGGGTCGTCACTAGAAAAAGTGACGACCTCGTCCTTTTTGAACCTTTTTTGTGAAGGTTCCTCCTTTGGCTGACTTCGGGCCTCGGCTTTTAACGAGGACTTCATCGCGCCTTGAGGTAGCCCGGTGATGGCAGCGATGACTCCGTCATATTGAGTTTGATCTTCATCTTCGTCCTCGTCATCGTGCCTTGGCTTCTTATCTTGGTGAGGATTGCAGTTCTCCCCTCGATTTTTGTTTCGCTTGCCTTTACCCCGAGCTCGAGTGTCTTGTTGGCTGCGACCTCGGTATTTTCCGAGGGTACCATCTCGCACTAGGTGGTCTATGTCTGAGGCGAGATTTCGGCAGTCTTCGGTGTCATGGCCGTAGTCGTCGTGGAACTTGCAGTATTTATCCCCGGATCGTTGCCTCGATCCACTTCGGGACAACGGTGGTGGCTTGCGAAATAAGCTCGTGTGGAGCTCGTATATGTCGGCTCGAGGTTTTGTCAACGGAGTGAGTTGACTTTGCTCTTGATTAAGCCGAGGTCCGAGGCGGGATGCCAGTGGACCTCGTTGTATCCTCTCAAGAGCACCTCGTCGGTTCTGCCCGTGATCCGTACGTTCCACCTTTCTTTTGTCATGACCTTCAGGTCGGTCTATCGCCCTTTTCCTCCTATCGGCGCATCGGCAATCCTCCATAACTGTTTGGAGGTCTGGGGGTGCTCTTTTACGAGCTCCCTAAAGAGAGTGCCGGAGTGAATGGCATTTTGGAATGCCGAGATGAGGACCTCATCTGATAGGCGGTCGACCTTAAGGCTTTCAGTGTAGAACCTAGCCAGAAAGTCGCTAATAGATTCTCCTCGTCCTTGTCTCAACGTAAGGAGCTGGGCCGAGCTGATCTTGGCTTCGGCTTTTTGGAAGAAACGTCGCTCAAAGGCATCTATAAGGTCGGCGTACGACCCAATGTTGTGGCGTGGGAGGTTGTCGAACCACTTGCGTGCATTGTCTACCAGCAGTTCGGGGAAGACTTTGCACATGTATGCATCTCCAGTCAGCCCTTGATTCAACATATTATACTGGTATTGTGACAAGAAATTGCTGGGATCACAAGTACCATTATAGGGTTTGACTGGTGGCACCCTATATGTTGACGGCAGCGGAGTGTAGAGAATTTGGTCGGTAAAAGGGGTGGTGATTCGACTGTAAACAGTGAACCTCCCTTCTCTTCGGTCATCCTCGTCACGTCGGGAAGGGCCGACGTTTTGACGAGGTGATGTCGAACCATGCCGAGGTGAAGCGGAGTAGTTCCTTCGGCGATCACGTTGTCTTCGGAGAAGTTCGTCGTTTCTTCTCTCGATAATCTGGGGGCTCGGCGGCCGAGGTTGCCGTGGTGGTGGTTCGGTCTTGTCTTCACCTTGACTTTGTTGCCGATGTCGTTCGGCGAACTTAAGGAAGTCCTGCTCGTGGAGATCTAAGTACGCTTTAAGCGCGTCTCCGTCAGGCTACTAATAGGATTATTAGACCGGCTTGAGTGGACGTCTTCCACATGACCGTCAGGAGTTCGGTGGCGAGCTACGAGCTGCCTATCAGATTGGCGTACATCCTCTTCATGGGCGGACGTACGAGGTGGATTGGTAGACGGTCCAGCCTGGTTTCGTTTTTCCTTAGCAGCAGCGGTTACAGCGGTGGAGCAAGCAGTTTTCGCCATCGTATCTTCACTCGGAAAACGTTGATCGATTTCACAATATTTATTTTGTTCCCACAGACGGCGCCAGTGTTCGATCGCTGATTTTTAGAGTGTGTTTACGATGAGAAAATAAGAATAAGAACACAAGATTTACGTGGTTCGATCGTTAACGAGATCTACGTCCACGGGAGAAGATAGCTCCTTTATATTAATATTGAGTTCTTGAGAATAACAGGATGAATATGAGTGAATGCTAGTGAATATATGAGAGCCTCTCTAATCTAATGTTAGGAATTGGTATTTATAGTTTACAAGATTGCAGTTATGGCCGAGCCCGAGATTGTAGGCGCTAAGTTCGGGATCGTGGGTTTGACCGAGCTGTTGGGCTTTTGGGCCGAGTTGTTGGGCCTCTGGGCCGAGCTGCTGGGTCTCTGGGCCGAGCTGCATTTGAGTCAAGCTTAGCCTTTGGGCTCTCGGGCCGAGCTGCTCTTGGGCCGCGCTCTAGTTACTTTGATGTTGGGCCTTGGTCTCGTTTGGGTCCGGTAGTGGGGCTACATCCTATCAATCTACTTATAGATAAATTAATACGTGAGTAAAAATCTATTCAAAAATATATTGGATCAATCAAATTCCGAGTTTTAAAAAGTCTGCCCATCATATAAACAATATATATTTTAATTAAGATATTGAAAATATAATCTTGGATCACTAAAATCAAAATATTTTATTCCTAATATTTTCTATAAGTAAAAATATTGTTGTAAAAAAAGATACAAATTTATTAAATTACGAAAAAAATTTATGAAAATTTTCGGACGAATTTGGACATATTTCAAAGTTGTAGAAAATCTTATCACACAATTTTAACAGCTCTAATTACAACAATACACTAAATATATATTACAATCATATTTTTCCCGTTTCATTGCATGGTTATGCTAGTTCGATCTAGCATTTGTCAACTCTGATTTTTGTTTCCCCTACTATTGTTTATTGTTCCACTATTAGGTATTGTTGAATCCTAACTAAAATCTTTAAAATTATTCTTATAGTCCCAAATAAGTATTTAAAATACCAATAAAGATACATTTGATGCATTAATACAATAAATTAAATTCATGTTTATCAAAATTGAATTAGAACTTGATAAATGAAAGATTGCGGGTTTGTAAGTTTTTTTTTTATGTGTAATGCATAACATTAATTTAAAATTAGTACGTTTATCTATGCGATCTACGAGAAAAAAATATAATTATTATTTATGTTGTATATAAGATAATTAGTTTTCATCTCTTTATCATATATGCTGTATATAAGATAATTAGTTTTCATCTCTTTATCATATTGTTTATCATTTGAGGAGTTCTTTATTAGTAAATTGGAGGTGTATTATCATAATTAGAACAATAAAAATTGTCATGCCGAGATTTTTAAATTTTTGAAGTTCATCCAAACTTACTTAAAATGTTTTGAACCTATAGTAATTCTTAACAGGACCTTTATGGACTATGAAGCAAAAAGATTTTACCTTGCCAAATGTACTATTTTTAAATTTAATAACTCATTGTATAATAAATACTTTTTACTTATAAAAAATATTGTGGATAAAATATTTTAATATTAATGATTCAAGACTAGATATTTAATATTTTGATTAAAAAATATAATAAAATATATATCATTTGTAATGGGTGAATTTTTTTAAGTTCGAAATTAGATTGATTTGAATTCAATTAGTTGGAGACCCTTGAGTTATCTCAAAAATTGTAGACATAAGAGTTTTCGTCTCCGAAAACGCTAACAAATTCCTTGTGTCTTACTCTATATGATTTTCTATTTTTCTTATCTACTATAGTAACAAATCATTCAGAAGTTGATTAATAAAAAAAGAAACCACTGAATCAAGGATTTCAGTTTTCTCATAGTAGAACTAATCGATGGAATTTTTATTAATGATAAATAATGATCATAAGTATAAGAAATAAAATTAAATTAGATATTGAAGAATATACGAAAAATTATAATGCCCCACTCTTCTTAATACGTATAAAGAAAATTTCGTTATAAAATTCGAAATATCAATTAACTAATCGATGTTAGTAGCCTTTGTTGTGCAAATTATAATTAAAAAGTCATGATAGAAATCATGCAAGCTTATCCTGATATAATAGAGTTATTCAAAAAGTCAAAAAATCGATGCAAGTAAAGTCTTAAGATGCATAATCGACAATTAGTTTGATAGTAGCTAGAACTTATAAGATAAACAATTGGTTAGAATTATTAAAAGATAACGGTTAATGCTTGAAAGTCAAAGTTTAATGTTTGAGAGGTTGATTACCTCAATTAGATAATAATTATATATTTTATAGAAGTTTGGATATAATTAATTATTAAAAGGCATGCAACCTATAAATTAAACTATAATCGAAAGAAGTGGATAACAAATCTGCTGGGCAGATTTGATTTGATTTGCAAATATACATTCAAAACTATAAATCAGATTTTGGAAATAAATTACACATCATGTACTTCAACATATCATAATGATATTACATGAATAAACAAATCAGAAGCAAAATAGCAGCTACAATTTTCCTATTCTTAAGACAAAAACCCCTGCACATTAAATAAAGTAATATCAACACTATATATGCCTCAAAAGTCAGATTTGCAATAGATGTATAATAGTATAATTTCGGTACTAGATGTACAGAAATAGACTTGCATAGTCTGAAAGTAAAGATATAAGACAAAGGATATGAAGATATTCAAGATTTACAAGCAAAACACTCGAGTACATTCGAGATAAATCCACCAAAAAGAATACTATACATATACTTGAACTTCTTAGATCACTCTATTTAAGCACGTAGTGAATTCACCACATTTCACTTGCAAACACTTGGCAAACAAACACAGTTTCCTACCCATACTAAAAACACCTCGAGAGCTTGAAGAAGAAGAAGCTCTGCCCGAGGCATACTCAACAAAGAAGCATTCAAACGATCTCAAAGTCATGGGTGTTAGAATATACACATTCATACTTTAAAAGCTTGTTCTTTAAACACTTAGTTAAAAATAGAAACCATAAAAACTGAAATTAGAGAAATTACACTCTTTCCTCCACCATCACTTTAGAACTCAGTATGTAAAACCGTAAAAGCTTTTACATGTTCTAGTTACATGTTCTAGTTTCAAGAGTTAACAAACTTCCAACTTAGTAAACTGGATTACTGAAAATCTATATATGTTGTCTTCTTCTTAGGGTGCGTTTGGTTTCATAGATGAGACGAAGGTGGATAACTATTATTAATGTGAATAGTATTATTGTTACACCAACATAAATAATATGCCCAATGTGGAATGATAAAATTAGCTCTAGAATAGTAGAATAGTACCGGGCCCTGAGTTTTATCTCGGGCCCGTGAGATAAGTCACTTTACCTACAAAACATGAGATGAAGGGATATTATTAATATTATCTACCTTCATCTCATGTACCAAACACACCCTTAATAGTTAATACAATAAAGCACATGTTATTAGAACATAGACATATTTTATACGTATTTTCAGATTTCAGAACATATATATATTTTCATATTACAGATTATAGAAAACTTGTTCAGATTTAGAAACCAACTCAAGAGCTTATGAAATTCAGTAATGAAATCATGTAAATCAGTAGTTTAAAGTCATATAAATCAGATCCTGACAACATATAAATCAGATCCTGAAATTATAGAACTTTTGTCCAAGAACCCAAATTTAACCAAATAGGAAGATTAAAGAATATAAAATCTGAAATTACAGTAAACGAAGATAGAGGCGACCCAAGCCAAACTCCAGATCTCTCCCTCGACCAGAATCAAAATAAATCAGAAATAAGAACATAAAAAAATGCTATGATGCAGAAACTGAAATCTGAAATTAACGGTGAAAAATTCAGAATCAAGCAGAACCCCTTCCTACCCCTTATTCTCAATCAATTCTAGAAATAGACTTGCATACAACATAGACATTACATTCTGAAATTGTAAAGGAGGAAAAAGGGGGCTAGAGGTTACCCTTGTAGAATCTGGACAGGTAAAGGAGGGGGTAGGGCACCATCTCAGCCCAGACGCCGGGAGTTGTTGGCCATCAGAATTGATGGCTAGGGTTTAGCCCAAAGATAAAACAGAGAGAGATCATGAGAGTTGAGACTGAAAAATTTAGAAACTAGAAATTCAGAAAGAGAAATACAGAAAGAAGAAAGATTTTACCTTAGAGGATTACCGCCGGCGAATGCATCACTCCGGCAAGCCTTCGCCGTTCAGTCGAAAAAGCCGAGGAGACCGAGAGAACCGAGAATGAATGACAAAGTATTTTATAATGCACAAGATGTTGGAGAAGCAAATACATCACGTACCAATGACAATGAGTGGCAATTTTAAATAAATCTTGGAGAAACAGAAATGGATATCTATTACTTCGATCATCATTTTTAAACATAATCAAACAAGTATCAACGTTTTCTTGATCCTACTAATATGTTCAAGTATCAACGAAGAAGCAGTGGCATCAAGTGTGAATCCCCTCATCTTCATATCTTCCAAAACTTCAAGTGCATAGTTCACCTTGTTCCTTTTGACAAGACATTGGATAAAAACATTGAACACCATACTATCGAGGCAGCAAACATCATTTATCATTTGCATATACAGAACCTTAGCCTCCTTTATATGCCCTTCTTTGCAAAGTGCACGAATAAGGATTGTATATGTTATCGTGTCCGGTGATATACCCTTCGATGGAAGCTTCTTGAAGAGATCGTTTGCCTCAGTAACTTCATTAACATTGCACAATCCCTTAATGATGATGGTATATGTAACTATGTTGGGGATGATGCCTTTATCTTCCATAGTTTGCAACAGGAAGAATGCTTCATCAATAAGATGAGCGCTGCACAAGCCATCTAAGAAGGTGTTATAAGTATATATATCAAGACTCAATCGACCACACATCTCCTTGAATAGAGTCAAGGCATCTTCAGAATAGCCTCCATGAAATAAAGCTTTCAACATTGTGCTATATGAAAACAAGTCATGCTCTAATCCTTCTCCAGGAACATTGACAAAAATGTGTGAAACTTCATCTAGTTGCATTGTTTTACTAAATCCGTTCATCAATGTATTGTAACTGATAATATCAGGCTTGAACCCGGAGCTCAATGCTAAATCAAAGATCTTCGAAGCTTTATCCATGTCTCTTTGCATACAATATCCATTCAACAGTGTATTGTAAGTGTTGGTGTTAGGTTGGACATCCATTTGCTTCATTTTTTCAAAAGTACGCTGAGCATCTTCCATCTTTCCCTCCTTGCAGAAAGTATTTATTAGAATATTATAAGTGACCACATTTGGGTAGAGCTCACAAGCCACCATCTCCTCTAACATTAAATCAACCTCATTCCATCTCCTAACATTGCATAAGCCCCAGATCATTGAATTATACGTTACAACATCGGGTGAAATGCCCTTATCAGCCAAAGTGGAGAAGAATTGGAGAGCATCGTCAACCATTCCTACCTTGCATAGGCCATTGAGAAACGAGTTGTAAGCACGGATATTGAAAGGTAAGCAAGTTATTTTTTCCCAAAACATGAGCAATTCAAAGGCCTGGAGAACATGACCAGCTTTGCAGAACCCATTGACCATTGTAAGAAGAGTGACTTCACTAGGTATGCATAGTTCCTCAGACAACAACTTCATCCACAGTTTCGAAGCATCTTGAATATTCCCCACCGACATAAGCCCTTTGATGAGAGTATTGAAGGTTACAACATCAGGCTCGCACCCGCGCTTGAAAAGGCTGCCTAATACAGCAAGCCCAAAATCAGCTCTTTTTAACTGGCAAAAGCAATTGATGGCAGTACTTAAGATGTACCGATCTATAGGAGCCTCCCTCAGAAGCATTTCGTCGAACAGTTGAAGGGCAATATGATATTGTTTCATCTTAACTAGATCATTCAATAATTTCGAGAATTCAATAACAGAAGGGTGTGGCTGCATTCTTACCATCTTGTGAAATAAGGCAACTGCATCACCGGGATTCTGCATGCTAGCAAAATTGAATGCAGGCTTATCGGAGAAATATCTAATTCGGTGACTGATGTTGAGAAATAAGCCACAATGAAGGGATTTGAATGAAAAATTTGGAAGAAATTTTGTCAGAATCATAGTTGGGTTGAAAAACATGATTCAAATGTTTGATCTTGATCTTAGTTGAACGCTATGAATGTAAGGCTCGAGCTCAGATGCATTTAGGGACTCCTGTCAAAGTCAAAGAGGGATTGGGGAAGAAATAAGAAAGGCAAGATACATAAAGCGTTTTTCTAATAAAAAATTATAGAAAACGTCAATTGAGAAACTTTAGTTATATTTAAACAACTAGATGGTTACGAAATTGGACGGGATTAAATATTTTATAAAATTACTAGCACAGTGGGATTAAATATTTTATAAAATTACTAGCACTTTTGCCCCAAAATTGATATTTATACTTTAATTTATAAATAGATATAGATTGATATTGATTAATACAATAATTATTTAAAGTTGCACTAGAAAAAAAAATGAATTTGTAACATTTAATTTTGAACATAAAACTTTTATTACTAAAAATCAAAATAAATCAGACATAAGAATATAAAAAAATGCTATGATGCAGGAACTGAAATCTGAAATTAATGGTGAAAGATTCAGAATCAAGCAGGACCCCTTCCTACCCCTCATTCTCAATCAATTATAGAAATAGACTAACATACAATAGACATTACACTCTGAAATTGTAAAGAAGGAAAAAAGGGAGCTAGAGGTTACCTTTGTAGAATCTGGAAGGGAAAAGGGGTAGGACACAGTCTCAGTCCAGACGACGGGAGTTGTCGGCCATCAGAATGGATGGCTAAGGTTTTGCCCAAAGATAAAACATACAGAGAGTGATCATGAGAGTTGAGACTGGAAAATTTAGAAACTAGAAATTCAGAAAGAGAAATAGAGAAAGAGGAAAGATTTTACCTTAGAGGATTACCGCCGGCGACTGCATCACTCCGCCGAGCCTTCGCCATTAAGTCAAAAAAGCCGAGGAGACGGAGATAACCGAGAATGAGAGAAGAGGGAGGAATAGAGTGAATCAATTGTGTAAATCTGACAAAGAAATGGAAAAGGAAGAAGAGAGGAAGAGAAAGCAGCCACAGACGGCTGCCAGCTAGGGCTTGCCGTCGGCGGCGAGATAAAGAAGAGAGGGGGGAGATGAGTCGGTGGAGTGCCTGAGTGAGTGGAAAATTCGAGAAGTGAGAGGGAGAAGAAGTGTTGAATCGGGTGAGTGGGAGAATTGGCTAGGGTTGTGTTACTGTGTACTCACTGTACTGTCATTGTGTAGTCTTAAATCTACTAGGCCGGGTCTGACAGAATATTGGGCCAAAATTTATCATTCAGCTGGTCCGAGAATTAGTTAATTTAAAGGTAATTTTAAATATAGCCACCAAATTACTTTATATTATACGGCCATAAACGAAAAAATCTATATATATATAAAAGCAAAATCATTTTACCACTTTTTTTTTATTTTGTCCTTTTTATTTTATTTTATTTAGATTAGTATTTTTTAACTATTCTTTTTTTCTTTTCATATTATCAATAATTAATTTTATTTAATTTCATAATAAAATTATATTTATTACTATTTTATTAATTTATATATATTATGAAATAAACTTGTGCCTGCTCTTTTTATTATGTTTACATTATTGTCTGTTGACTTCATATTTTAATTTTCTTTTTTATTAATATTATCAGTAATGAATTGTTTTAATTCTATTTATAAAATAATATTTTATATTTTATTAACTTACATATTTTATAAAATTATATATAATTAATATTTTTATTATCTTTCACTTCTCATTTTTATTTTTCTTAAGCAATGACATTACAAATGAATAAAAATGTGTATACAAATATAGTTATATCTATATTTCTTATTTTTTCTTTTATTCAAATTATCAATATTTAATTTTTTTAAAATCCATTTAAAGTTTTATTTATTATTTTGTAATTAATGAAAAATATGTATATTTTTAATTTATTTATTTTATTGTCTTTTCATTTTTTTATTTTATTTTATCTTAAATTATGACACAATAAATGAATAAAAATATATATTCAAATATAGTAATATTTATTATTTTTTAAGTTTTTTTTAATATCATCAATAATTAATTTTCTTTAATTTCATTTATAAAATTATATTCATTATTTTATTATTTTGATTGTAAATATATAATTTATTATCATTAAATAATTTAATTAAATATAAATTATTATTATATATTGTTAATTAGAAATAATACAAATTAATAAATTCATTAAAGAGATAATAATTAGATAGTGGGAAGTGGGTAAATGAATAGTCTCAATAAGTCATTAAATAAATTTGTATTAAATAAACCATTATAAACTTAATAAAATGTAAATAAGAAATATATTTCACATATGTGCAAAAAAAAAAACTAATTAAATATTTTGAAGTCAAATTGCAACTTAAAAAAATTAGAAAATTTGCACCATAAATTAATTAGGTAATCTTCAAATCGAATAATACGTAATAAACATTTTTTTATGTTTTTGTTACAATAAAAAGAGAAACTAATACTCATTTCGTTTTTTAAAAAGATACTCCCTCCGTCCCGCTAAAAGCGGCCACAAAGGGATCGGCACGGAGATTAAGAAACTAAAGTGTTGTGTGTGAATAAAGTAGGAGAGAGGTAGTTTAAAGGTAAAAAAATTTCCTTTTTAGGAAAGTGGCCACTTTTAGTGGGACGGCCCAAAAAGGAAACATGGTCACTTTTAGCGGGACGGAGGGAGTATATCTTTTGCAATTTTATTACGTTCCACATAAACATGCACTTTCTATTTTTTGATATGGTTTAAAGTTTCCGTCCACGAAAGTGTTTAACGAATTTTCTTTTCGGGCCGTCCACAAAAGTGTTTTAACATTTAAAAGTTTCTATTTCGGGACTCAACATCCACTCACAACACACCTTTAAGTGAGACATAATCTCCAGTAATGTCACATCTTTCTAACTTCACTCATTATACTTCTTACACACTATACACTAAGTCAACATCTTTTATTAAAACTCGTGTAAGTCAAAATGTTAAAATCTTTGGTGGACGGAGCGAGTAACACTTTTTTGTGGGTCTCAATCTCCATTACCATTCAAATCAATTATATTTTAACATTTAATAACCTCTTTTTGTGGGTCTAACACACTACCATTCAAATTAACTATATTTTAATACTTAATAACATTTTTTGTGAGTCTCGGTTTTTAATACCACTCAATTCAACTACATTTTGTTAAAATTTGTATCGCATCAAAGATTCAAATGATACATGTTTTTATAAAATGGATGGAGTATATAATAACCTATTTACAATCTTAAAAATATAATATGTAGGCTTAATCCTTATCATATATAATAAGATAACTTTTATTTGGATTGTTTGATTTTATTAAACATTATTAAAATTATCTATATTTTAAAATAATGAAATTATATAGATAATTTCCCGTGCAACTGCACGGGTAAAAATACTAGTTAGGCTTTAAATCCATTCTTTTTATCTATACCTCCTATCTAAATTATAAAATTATCATTATTTTTCTCTTTCATCCCACTATAAAAAGGGATAATATTATCACACCAAATTTGGATGGATAATATTATCCCTTCTTATAGTGGAATGAAGGAGAAAAACAATGATGAACTTATAAGGTATGAATAAAAAAGAAGAGATTTAAAGACTAATTATACTTTTATCTCACCTTCTCATGGGATAAATTTATCCTTCAAAGAGAACACAACCTAAGTGTATTAAAATAATAAATTGTGTCAAGTTTATTGAGACAAATGTAGTACTAATTCATACCATCCAAACATATGCTCATTTAATAAAATTGAATACCACGTATAAATAAAATAATTCAATAATATTCAAATTATTTACACACATAAGTTAAAAAATTAAATACAGCGGTACCTTAGTATAAAAAATGTATAAATGACTAAGCATTTGATATCCAAATGTCAAATGTTGAACTTGTGTATTCGTGTATTTCATTAATCTCTAAATTGACATGATACACATGTATATGATGTACCTTTGTTACATGTTTGTGCATTCGACACTTGAAAATGTTCACAAATAAAGTTTTGATCACAAAAAAGTGAAAAATAACTATTTATATTTTTACAAACTAAAAATGGTTATTTTATTTACATCTAAGTTAAATTAGGATAATGTGGACAATTATTGAACTAGCGTGACACCCTAGCTAATCTAGTAAATAAATAAACTTTTACCATATTTAAATGCAAAACATTCAACATAAATATATTTTTTCTATAAATATAAGTACAACTTCAAGTAAATCATTTTGAATTTAACAAACATAAGAAAATTTTGTTATATATATAAATTATGACGATAAAATTCATAAACTATATGTTGTAAATGCAAGCCAAACAAAACAAAATTGATTCATCAATTAAACTCAAAGTAGTTACTTAATCTTAATAAATTCTTATAGAATTAATTTACAAACTTATTGTCCAATAGGAAAATGTCCAACTAATTAATTAAGGAAAATTCCCAAAACTCATTCTTTCAAAATTTTGAGTACATAACAAACAACACCAACATTACCGTTTTTCTTCTCCGTTTCTCCTATAACCTCCGTCTCTAGTCGCTGTCACTGATCTCTCTCTCTGCCCTCGTCTCTCCGTCTGTTATCGTCTCTCTCTCAGCCGACAGAACAGCCCGCAGGTGACATCAAGGCCAGCCCCCGACTCGCCCCCTACTTGGTACTTAGTGAATCGATTCGACTCATCCTCAACTCAGCTAATTCAGTTAATATTCAATTTTTATACTATAGGGAGAAATGTTGAATTTATTTCTCATCTCTTCAAGTTATTCAAGCTTGACTGTGGGTTTTCAGATTATACATATTAAGTTGCATGAATGTTTAGACTTTCAGATTAGACACATTCAAGTAGGATGAGTGTCTAGAGATGATATTTATTTCTAAAAATTCTGATGAAAAATAAAAATAGGTGTATGAGCTTCTTATGTTGATTTCAAGTTTATGTTTATAGAGGAGGGAGAGAGACCATATTATTTTATAGACTAATAAACCCCAAAACATAAACCCTAAATATAATAACCTCAAAATAAATATACTGAAATTTAGGAAAAAGCAACCGAGGCTCTCCCAAAATCATGAAATTGCAATACAAATTTGAGCCATACCCCTTCTTCCATTGAATCTGCCCAATTTCCCCAAATCCCTTTGTCGTAATTTGCAGCACGCCACCTATTACCATTCCGGCGATCTCTTACTGTAGTATTGTCACGCCCCGTCCCTCCGCCCTCCCCGGCAGAGTCCGGGCGCGCGACTAAAAGGATAAATAAATGAAGGATAATATGGAACACTGAAAACTTTAACTGATAGAACACTGATCATTCGATAACTGAGTTCAGTTCAACAGAAGATTTAGTTTACATAATCGGCAACTACGCCAGAACATACTGATGGAAACTTACGCAGCGCAATAAGGATCGACTGAAGTCTACGTGTATGAAGACACGTAGACACCCAAGACTTAATTAAAAGACCGACAAGCCCTTTCATAGCATCTCCCATCATCACGTCTCAACCTGCACATTTATAAATACATGCAGGGCTGAGTACAAAAGTACTCAGTAGGCACATTGCCCGAAATCACATTCATACATATATAATTGTCAATGTCGTAAGAGTGACACGTAGGGATTTTGTCTTTAAAAACACCTACGTTCACTATATCCTTCTTCTGAAAAACTGAGTTCGACTGATCAGTCACATTTTCTTTAGTATTCTGCCATATCTGTAATTTATGGAACATTTATGGTACCGAGAAGGTGGCCACCTTCTACGGACACCGAACCGGCCAACCCGCTAAGATGACTCACGGTCCACTGTAACCGGTCGATATCTTCAACGACTCACGGTTATTTGTGCACATTTAGTTCGAGTGGGGATGCTTACCCACTGGAACCCGAATTCGATTTCAATTCTTCGGATCCTTAAATCAGGAATCCAGGATCCTTAAACCAGGTACCCTTAATCAGAATGCAGATAGGCTTCATACAAATCATAAATCATTTTCGGCAAGACAATACTTTGAAACATATTTCCTCAATTTGAGATCCTTTCGAAAACAACATAAATAGCATACTACACACATAATTTTCTTTGTAATAGAAAGCATACACTATATGCATAGGGTAGAAAAGCCTACTTGGATAACTTCGGTTTGCACTGAATTTGATCTCGAAACACGAAACAGGTCTCTCGTACGAACCTTTTATAGAAAAACTCGTATAAATTAAAATGCCCTTCGTGCATTTGAAACCTTTAATTGTAAGATATATTATTCTGGTTTTTTGTTTCGACTCGTAAATCGAGATATTGATACTTCAGATCAATATTATGTAAGGTGTTGAATCATCGATTCAATTACTCTGGTAATTGCATTTAAGTGCAATAAGTGTATTAACACTTAATGAAATAATTAATTCTCAACAATTAATTATTCAATTAATATTATAAATTTCAATTATTAACTCTTTACATAACCTCAAATTTTAATTCCTTAATTTCATCCTTAATAAAATTAGAGACATTAATTCTCTAAATTTTTTATCCCAATTACTAATAAATTGGATCTTCTTGATTAAATACTTAGGCTTTAATTATCTAAATTAATAGCTCTAAATATTAATACATAAGGTGTATACATCTTACTATCTCTTCTTTCATTATTAATATTACTAATTGATGTATCTCAATCTTAATTAAAATGACAAACTTAATTTAATTAAGCCTTAT
Organism: Leonotis leonurus; assembly: GCA_026898415.1. NCBI lineage: Eukaryota > Viridiplantae > Streptophyta > Magnoliopsida > Lamiales > Lamiaceae > Leonotis > Leonotis leonurus. The sequence goes on from JAPKLX010000050.1 coordinate 742,699, forward strand.
CTTAGTACAATGCTTAAACTAGTCCATTTCAAATACTTAAATGAGCCTACTAATTAATTTAATTAGTCTAAGTACCAATTATCTTAATTTTAATAAACTGGACCCAATTTAATTATTATGGCCCATAGGTCTTAACCCAACCTTTTTAATTAAACAGAAGCCCAATCTAATTTAATTAAATCCTAGGCCCAGAAGCAATTTAAATTCCAGCCCAACATTTCTTTATCTTCGGCCCAGCTATTTTCGGATCCAGCCCGTAAACCCGGCCCATAACCGGCCCATAGGTCTAGAACCCTCTATTCTTCCTAACCCTAATCTTCCTATTCACTCTCATTTTTCCTCCCACAGACACAATTCACACACCCGCCTCTCTTCTTCCTCTCTCTCTCGTTTTTCCTTTCTTCCCAAACCTCTTCTCCCTTCTCCATCTCTGCCTCTACTCCCCTTTCCCGCTCTCACTTTGTTTCTACCTCCCCAGGCACAACCCCACGCCTCTCTTCTTTCCCTCACTCTCTCACTTTCTCTCTTGATCTTCTCTGTCTCTCTCGCCATTCTCTCTAACTTTTCCTCCCTCTCACTCGATCTGTTTCTCTCCAGCCCCCATTCTCGCGGCTGCTCTCGGTTGGGAAGCTCACCGAAGCACATCACCATCTAAGGTAAACTCATCTCTTTTATATGTTCTATATATATATATATATATATATATATATCTATTTTAAATCTTCAAGCTTTGAAGACTGAATGTCCTAATTTGTTGTTGGATTTTTGGGTTTGAGATCAAATTCTAATTTCCTTCTCACTCTCTGATTTTCCTCTCTCGTTTCCAGGAGCTCTCTGCTCTCGCTTCTATTCCTCTGTTTCTATTCCAGTGATGTTTGATTTCAAATTTTTGAGAAGGTAATTGGTTGTTTTGATTCCATTTATTTTCTGTTTGAATTTTAAAACCTTATCCTATTCTGAAATGTTTTGAATCTTATTTGATTTTAAATTTTGTCTATCTGTTACTGGAGAAGCCCAGAACGAAGTTGATCAAGACCAATTAAAGGCCATCATGACTTTGGTTGCTTACGTGCTAAATTGAAGCAGCAGCTAAGTCTGCAGTCTTTTCTTTTCTTTCTTTCAAATTTTATGTTCTTAATTTCCCAATGTTTTTAGCATTCAGTTTTGAATGCACTTTGGTTTACCCCTTATGTTCTAGGGTAACCTCTATGTTCTGAAACTGAATATTTAAGAGTATGTATGTGTTTTGATTCTTAAATTTCAATTCCTGGTGTGTTACTGTGTAATTAATTTACTGAATGTTTACTTACAGTCTTAAACTTCAGGTTTCTAATCTTCTGTGGACAATGGTATTTCCTAAAATTTACTAGGTTTCAATCTCAAACTGACTTAGAATTTATAGTGTTTTACTCATACTCGGATCAAATTTTGTGATGAAGAAAGACTATATGTTGATCTCTAGGTTCTGTGGAATAATTGCTTATGACTTATTTGTTCAAAACTACTCACATAGATTCTGAGTTTATATTCTGGCCCTTAACTGCTATCTGAATATATATATATATACTGGACTTTAGTAAGACTACATAATTGAGTCTTATAATCCGAAAACTGCAAATATTTATATTCTACAGTCTGAATTCTTAAACATAGCTCTATGTTCTGGAATTTGTGTTCTAATTTTATAAGAGATTTAATTGACAGAATATATATTCACACTCAGTTCTTTAGTTTCTGATGAAGAATTTCTACATTCTGTTTTCTATGTTCTGGATTGAATATCTATATAGGTTCTGTTCTGAAATATGAATATGTATATATATTCTAAATTCTGGAGCTGAGAGTTTCTGAATCTGACTTTATAAATTTGAAATCTCCAGTATACGAAGATGTATATATATATGATTTGTTAACATGATTTCTTATGGTTTGTTGTTCAAACTGTGAACATAGACTCTAAGTTCACTCTTTGGTTATTAAACTAATATCTTAAACATATGTATATATATACTGAACTTAGAATTGTTGGGAAGTGGACTCCAGCACCTCCCGGAGGGTGGGTCCTCCATGTATCGTACCCGAGAGAGCTTATGGGAGTGCGGCCTGCCTCAGTCGAAAAGGGCCTGCACTACCATTGTGGACGAGAGGTTAAATGAATTGATTAGTACTACTCATACCAACATGGTGCATCATTTTTTCAGGTGACCCCTTAGTAGAAACTCCAAGGTTAAGCGTGCTTGGCTTTGAGCAATACTATGATGGGTGACCTACTGGGAAGTGTCCTGGGTCAGCCTGTCAGTGAGGACAAAGCAGGCTAGGAAAGAAAGTGTTGGTGTGTGGGGCCAGTACGTCAATTCTGATGGGCGCTCCCGATCCAACAAGAATCATTTCAGTTTCTTAATGAAATTTGGGTAACTTTTATATATGTTTTCTGTCTTCATGAATTACTTTGGAGATCAGGATACATTTTTAGAGTTTTAAGCATGCTCATAAGTTAATATTCTAGAAGTTATGAACTATATGCATAGCTAGAACTTAAATTCTTTACCTTAGACTTTAAATACTTCTTCTTGAATGAACTGTGGATTCCTTGGATATTTGGTACTGTAACTTCTCTTTTATGAAACTAATAGGTGAAATGTTTTGGGTGATAAACGTTTAAGAAGGGCAGCCCTTACTCCTTATATAGATAGATGTTGTAGTAGTGGTGTTCTCTTTCTTAATGCCTAAGAGTTTGAAATAGCTAGTTTAATAGACTTTACTCTATTGTTGTAGGTGATGGAAGAGAGGCATGGAAGTCTCCTCTTTTCTATACTCAACCGAGCACACTGCCCAAGATTTCTGCTTTATCTCTGCAGCAGCAAGGCTACTCAGTTTCTACTGCAGCAGCTGTGCTGCTTTGTTCCTTCTTCCCAATGTTTTCCTTCCTATTTTTGTGTTATCATCATCACACTTCTTACACTTATAGCTATCTTTCTTTCTTTCCTTTTTACCCTGCTGCTTAGAGTTTTATGTACTAGCTTAGACTTTTATTAAGCTTTCTTATTTGCACTGTACTGCCCAACATATATATATATATATATATATATAGTTTATGTTTTATGGAAGTGTTTTAAAATTTTATCCTACCTTTTACTTAGCACATGTCTTTACATCAATATACTTGAGTGCACTTCATTATCCTCCTTTCACCTTAACTCTGTAGGTTTTATTCATATATATATAGATGCGTGGGTTTCTAATATTGCTTGTACACTTCAGCAACATATATCTACAATCGTGTGGTTTTAATGTATATACATAAATAATATTTTAACTACACAATTTATATTGTATGTACCCTATACATCTTATTAATATAGTTCTCTAATTGTGTAACATATACCTATACTTGCACTTATATAATTGATCCAATGTGTAATCACATCTCCTTAATATCAACCCTTCTTAATATAATAATCAAGAAATTTTTTATTTACTTATTATTTTAAACCAAAATTCCTTTTAACTAGATTAAATTCTCACTAATTAACTACAACGTTCAATATATAATTAATAATCGTGTCCGAATATCGTTTATTTCGAAATTTAAAAACACGGAGTATTACAAGTATTGTATTGACTTTTCGCCTGCAGCAGACTGCAGTTTCCTTCAAATCGAAAGTGAAGTCTTGTTTTGTGATTTTATAGTTCATGCTTTGCTGAACTTGGATTCCACAATTTTTTGTTACGTGTTTTCGGTTTTCCTGATTTTGAATCACTTTCCAGGTTTTGGGTTGGCGATGATTGTGTCTTGCCCATTTAGTAGCTGATCATCATCTAAGTTTCTATATTTGCATATGTAAGTTTATAGACTGAAGTGCCTGGTAGGGCATTTTTGGTGGAGCTGAAAGTTGAGGTTCTTGAAACGTTTGCGAGCTGGAATTTTTGGAGGTTGGACCTGACCCGAGAGTTATTTTTTCTTCTTTTTTCCATTTTTTGGTTATACTACAATTTCTACAGTTTCTCTGGAGAAATTTAAGAGCCAGTAAGTTTTTTACAATTTGCTGTAGAAGTTTAGAAAGGAAATAATAATTGTCGTAAACTTGTTTGAAGTGGTAGTTTCTGTAATACCTTGATAATTAAAAACCCGAATAAAAGAAAAATTTATGAATAAACGAGGGATTCATGATCCGTTGAAAGTTTAAAGACTCGTATTGAAGAATAGAACTCCTAATGTGAGTTAAAAGTCATTTCAGAAATTTCTGAAATCGAGAAAGAAACCGAGAAAATTCGGTTTGACGTTTATCGTCATAATTTAAGTTCGAGAACTCGTATCGAAGCAGCGTCTGTTTTTCCATTCAATTATTTTACGATACGGATATAAGGTGAAAAGTTAATAATTACGACTTTCGGAGGAATGATGTATTTATCGAGAAATCACTGTTCATCGTTTTGAACGAGACGAGATAATTTTATTATCTTTTAAAGTTAAGTCCGGAATGTTTTTCTAAGAGAGCCGTGATTTTTCAGAATATTTCTGAGAACAATATTTTATCGAGAAGTCGAGAACCCGGACTATTAGTACGTTATTATAACGGGTAACAAGATATTTTGGATATTAGATATTTTCGAAATTTAGATATTTTGGAAATTTAGATATTTTTAAAGTTAGATATTTTGAGAAGATATTTCGAAAATATCTAAGAGGCGAAATACGGGATTCATTCAAATGCCCAGATTTGAAGTTCGAGACGAGATATGGACAAGGCGCGATAATTTACATACACTTTTATCGCGATACGGACCATACACGGAAATTTTATTTTCGCCGTTAGTGAATAGTAGAATCGAGAACTCGAGGAATCGAGAAACACGCATTTTCTCGATTTACGTGCAATTCGATCGGGCCAAACCCCGACTTTAATTCACGAGAGACGAAGATATCTTAACGATTAAGAAAGACGAGTGTGTCGATTCCCGTTTCAACCGAGATAGATAAATAACAAAGAATCGGATAGAAAATATCTAAAAGACGATTTGGACCCCGGAAATTAGATATTTTACGGGCAACTTTGTGGCCTATAAAAAGACCACAAAGTCACCCCAATTTCATAGTTCACGTGAGTTAGAGACAGTAGCATTGGCGTGAGAAGCAAGAAGGAAAAAGGGAGGAGTTTTGCTCTGTTTCTCGTCCCGTTCGTCTCGTTTTTCCGATTTCTTCAAAATCTAATCTGATAGAAAGGTAGCCCTAGATCTTACCTACGTTTCTACGGTTTTATTTTCATGTTTGGAGTTTGTTAAAAAAGTGAAATAGGGGCTGCCCTTTTCGATTTTTATCAGGTCGAACCCGAATCGAAAAATGTCGAGAATTAGTATTGCTCGTATGAGTTAGATGAACGTGTGTTTTAAGTTTCGATAAAATCTAAGCATGTTAGGTTTTGAGAAGTTAATTTGAACTTGTCGTTTTATATGTTTTCGATTTTTCTCGGATGAATCGAATAGACGAGCATGTATGTAGGTTAAATACGAGTATTAATTGAATTTACAGAATTAATCGAGTATGTTTTAAAAAAAAATGAGTTCGGGCGACAGTTTCTGCCGGATTTTCTTTCGTCATTTTAAGTACAGAATGTGTAAAATTTTAACATAATAGAATACTAGATCGAGTTAGGAGTAATCTGCAACTTGAATCACCCCGTTTCGTTATGTTTTCGATTTGTTATGAATTTTTCAAAATGGTTGCGCAAACTGTCAATTCCAGCGAAAATCTGGAAATTTTCTAAACTTTGAAAATTCGTGAAAAAATAGAGTAAAATGATTTTATGTGTTTTGTCTTCGGATTATAAAACTTTACGATCTTATGGTCACTTTAAAGTTTGATTCGTTACAATTGGAATTATTTCCAATTTATTATAATTTTTCAAAGTCAACTGCTCATTTAATTTGAACTCGAGAGCATGAAAAGTGTTATGTGATGTTTTATTTAACGAACGTGTTTTATTATAGGTTTATATCATTGTATTAAGTTTCATGATATTCATAGATGTTTTGATCTTAGACGAGCATGAGTGTTGAGAAATGATTAACATGAAGTTAGGTGTTTAATCAAAGTCAAAACATGATTTGATTAGAAATCATCGAACGACCCTCCTAGAATTTAAATCCGAAACTCGAACGATAGCCAAGTTAAAAGAACCGAGAATAATTCTCAAATAACAAAGGATAATAATTCCTTACACTTATGTTGGGAACCCCACAAGTTTATATTGTTTTGATGATGCAATTCGAAACAACACTTAGTTAAATATTTTGTCTTAAAAATTTGTAATTAATGTCATCTGTTAAGGAATAAGCTAACATATAAAAGGAGCAGATAGTACAGTTTTCACTATCTATATTATCTTTGTAAAAGCATTCCTGGACACATTAATTATATATGTTCTCTAGATTCGTGTTTATCGCAGCGATCTGTTATTAGTTTAAAATACAGGTCGCTGTCATCTTTATTTTGAGATCTACCTGTTAAGATCTTAGCCTTTAATTGATTCTTGTAAAAATGAACAGATAGACTATGAAAGCACTATCTGTTCATATTATCTTAGCAGTTCTTAGAAAGGAAGAAACAATCATAATGAAAGAAAGCTGATAGCGTTTTCGACAGCGAGCTGCTTAAATGGTAAGAGCTTGACTCATTAAACAGCTAGAGACTTCAAACAACAAGTGAATCTACAGCAAGCTGTGTGAAGTATGAAAGAAAAGAAAACAGCGAGTGCTCAAGCAGACTTCAACAGCGAGTGAATAGCAGCGAGTAAATTGCAACGACTGAATCAGCAGCTAGCTGCTTATCAACAGAAGGGATCAAACAGTGAGTGGAATCAACAAACAAGCACTCAGACAGCGGACCACACCAAACAGCGAGCTGTGCTTTTAGATCAAGGAACAGTGAGCTGTTTAAAACAAAAGAAGAAATCACTGAGAGCTCCATAACTCCAGTGTATGGTTAAAGGGTTCAACAGAGAGTAAAACAAAGGTTGAAACAGCTAGTGATCAAACAGCTAGCTGTGTTTCTCAAAATAGCTAAAGATCAAAAAGAACTACTCAAACAACAGCGAGATTTTCTTTATGGTGGGCTGCAGACATACCTACATTTGTCATAAGTCAACCACTCAATGTGTTGTCACATCAACAGCATGTTTTAAGGAATGATGTACAAGAATTTCAAATATCTCTGTAAGGTGAATCATTTCCAGTATGGCAATACATTGGGAAAACGCGTGATAGGTGGTAACAACTCTCAATTGGCCGCGCGTGCATCAACAACTCTGACATGCATTTAATGCCGCCATTAATGCGTTGAAAATAGAGGCCATCGTCTCCAACGGATAGTTTCTTCATTGAGGCTATAAATACCACCTTCACTTCCAGAAAGAGGTACGAGAAATCAAGCAATCAAAGCCTAAACTCTGCTCAAATATCTTCAAAGCTCTCATCGTTCTAAACACTCCACCTACGAATTCTCTGAGTGTTCATCAGTTGAAGATTACTTTCTGGAAATTTGTTCTTACATTATTAAAAGTTCAGGATCTAGTTTTGATCAAAATGTTGTATTGTTTTAGATTGTAGTTTTCAATCTAGAAGAAGTGTAATCACAAGTATTTATCTAGTTTTGATAAAGCTTGTGGCTCGTACTCAACGAGTAAAAAGAAAGGAGACATTAGTTGATTTCGATCTAGTTTTGATCGAACCGTGGACGTAGGGAAAGTTTATCCCGAACCACGTTAACTCTTGCGTTCTTTACTTTCTGTTTTACTTCATACACATCTTCTTCATAATTGCATCAAACTTGTTTATCTCTAATCTATTGGTTAAGAAAACGCCTTCAACAAAAGAGCATTAACCACCGAATTCCGCACACAACATTAATCAAGATTAACTTGTTCAAGTTTCTCTTATTAACTGTTACTTTACACTTAAGGTATACTTGAGCTAAGCTGACTCTTCTTGATACGAAGAATCTTCTTGCTAATACAAAGCCTTCTTATATTCTAAGATTGCTTAAACCTTATTTATCAAAAACAAAAACAAGAAAACCTAAAAAGTTGGAATTGGTGTATTCCCCCCCCCCCCCCCATACACCAAACTAGCTCTTTCGGGACCAACAACTTAGAAAATATTAGATGCGCTCGAAAACATTATCTCACTCGAGGTTTATTTAAAGGGTACGACGAAAGGTCAGGACTGCAGTTCGAGAACGAAGCAGTCGTCAGTCCAGACGATCCAAGTAGGCTTTTCTAACTCTATAAAATTATGTGTGCCGTATGTTATTTATGTTGTTTTCGAAAGGATCTCAAATTGAGGAAATATGTTTCAAAGTATTGTCTTGCCGAAAATGATTTATGATTTGTATGAAGCCTATCTGCATTCTGATTAAGGGTACCTGATTTAAGGATCCTGGATTCCTGGTTTAAGGATCCGAAGAATTAAAATCGAATTCGGGTTCCAGTGGGTAAGCATCCCCACTCGAACTAAATGTGCACAAATAACCGTGAGTCGTTAAAGATGTCGACCGGTTACAGTGGACCGTGAGTCATCTTAGCGGGTTGGCTGGTTCGGTGTCCGTAGAAGGTGGCCACCTTCTCAGTACCATAAATGTTCCATAAATTACAGATATGGCAGAATACTAAAGAAAATGTGACTGATCAGTCGAACTCAGTTTTTCAGAAAAAGGATTTAGTGAACGTAGGTATTTTTAAAGACAAAATCCCTACGTGTCACTCTTACGGCATTGACAATTATATATGTATGAATGTGATTTCGGGCAATGTGCCTACTGAGTACTTTTGTACTCAGCCCTGCATGTATTTATAAATGTGCAGGTTGAGACGTGATGATGGGAGATGCTATGGCGGGCTTGTCGGTCTTAAATTAAGTCTTGGGTGTCTACGTGTCTTCATACACGTAGACTTCAGTCGATCCTTATTCCGCTGCGTAAGTTTCCATCAGTATGTTCTGGCGTAGGTGCCGATTATGTAAATTGAATCTTCGATTGAACTGAACTCAGTTATCGAATGATCTTTCGTTTCAGTTAAAGTTCTCAGTGTTCTATCAGTCAAAGTTTTCAGTGTTCCATTTTATCCCTCATTTTTTATCCTTTTAGTCGCGCGCCCGGACTCTGCCGGGGAGGGCGGGGAATGGGGTGTGACAGAGTGGTATCAGAGCAATTTGCTTTAAACCCAAGAGTCTTCTTTCGAGTTTAGTCTAGTATCGTTCGCTAGACTAGTTGAGTGAATCGACAAGTCTAGCACTCCGACACATCACGCTCAACGAGAAAGAGGTAAACATTTTAAGGAGTTGAAGTTTAAAGTTTTTAAAGAGGAAAAGAATGTATTTCTTCTCAAGTTGCGTTTGAGATTTAAAAAGAAATGAAGGTATTTCTTTTGATAAAGCGAATTACTAAAGAAATGAAGGTATTTCTTTCTAAATAAAGTTTGAGATTTTTTAAAGAAATATATGTATTTCTTTAGTATGAAGTTGAGTATTGAAAGAAGAAAAAGTATGCTCTAAGAGAAAAGTTTTTAAGATGTTTTGAAGTGAAGTTTTAAGTGGAAGCAGAAATAATGATTCTTTTCAAAGTTGAAGTTTAAATGTTTCTTTTATGACGAGTCATAATCATTGTCATGACGTTAGAGCTTTTTCCTATGAACGTAGAATGCTTTAAGATGTATGTTCCCTTTAGAAAAGAGAAATTGTTCCCTTTAGAAAAGAGAACTTTGACGAGAACTTAGAAGAACTTTTACAAGCTACTCGAAATCGAGAACGAGAACAATCTGAATAAAGAAGAAACGAAAAAAACCAGAGAAAGGAGAATATCCAAAACAAAGGCTAAGGCCAATTACGAGAAAACAAAAGAGAGAGAGATCTTCTCTTCAAGATCACGGCTATGATCCGATAAGTTATCGTTTCTACCGTAGAATCTAAACCGAATGAAATTATTAACTCAGTTATTAAAGATTTAATTATCCTTGAATAATAAATCTTAAATCTAGAATTCCCAAGAATTCTATAATGATAAGTACAGCCTATTAGAAGCCTCAAGAAGTTGTGATCGTCAGTTATGAGCCATCGATCTAAACTCTTAAGCGAGTTTGGTTCTAAACCAAATCCTTCTCGTGAAATTATCAACCCATGTTCCGAGAGTTTAATTAGTGGTCTTATTCATGTCAAGATGACAACAAATGATAAGACAAAAATGTACCAAATTTTAGAATCAACTACATAAGTTTTGAGACATCATAAAGAAAAGAATCAGAGGATCTCGATGAGTTCCTAGCATCCTATACCTACCGTTGGAGAGATCTAATAATACATAGGTTTTGAGAACACTCAGATACAAGAACAACCCAAAGAAGGGTGGGAAAAGCTTGAGAAGCAATAGAGAAAAAGTCAAAGGAAAAGAAGATGATAGAAAGGTAGTGGATAACTCCACTATAGAGCCATGAGCTTAAAAATATGGATATATATAGTAAAGAAAATATCTAAATAAGATAAGATGTTAAATCAGTAGAATACCATCGAGAAGAGCTTGATGCCCAAGAGGCGGAGGTAAAGATCAAGGTTCTGAAACATAGATAAAAGACATGAACTTGAGCGAGAAGTAACCTCACCCTCCCACCGCCTGAACATAGAATTGAAGAACTATTTTTAAGACAGAATCCACCTATTTTCAACGAAATGAGAGGATAATCGGAACGACAGCCATTTCAAAGAAACCATGGGAAGAGCAAACACGTTGCCAAAACTAAGAGAAATAGAACCCGGCCATTAAGAGAGAACTATTTAGAAAAGTTTTCTATTGGTCTCAAGTGCAAGAAGATGCACGGCGGAATATGTATAGCAGATAGCGACAAGTACTTTGTGTGTGGCCAGAAGAGTCACTTCACAAACTATTGTCCTACTAGACAGTAGGAAACAAGTGCAAGGTCTAACCAGACAGCGACAGACCAGCATATCCGAGCAATTCAGGCTCAACCCCAAAAATATCAGCAACCTCAGTAGTTACCACCACCCCACCACTACCACCTTAATACCAACGACGCAAAAATTTGAAACAGCCATGACAGCCCAAGCTTATGCAATGAAATAGAAATAGCCTGAAGGAAAATCAGGGAAACCTGACAGGTATGAGCACCCTCCTCGACACACCAGTAATTATTTTGTTTGATACTGGAGTGTCCCATTCTTTCATTGCTCAAACATGTGTAGAGAACATAAGACTGGAAATAGAACTAGTAGAGACAACTTTAAGAATTTCTTCACCGTTGGGAGGAACTACTACTCTCACACATTCTTGCTCAAACCTAAGCTTGGATTTGGGATCACTTAAGGTTTTTGCGAACAATCTTAGTGTAATCTCGATGAACGACGTGGACAAAATCTTAGGTATGGATTGACTAGCCGAAGGCTATGCCCTAATCCTTTACAAGAAAAGACAAATCTCATTCCCACGTATAAGAAAAATAACCCACGAGTTTTCATGAAATTACCATAAACAAGAAGAAGGCAGTTATTTCAGCACTGCAAGCCACAAAGTTAGTAAGGAAAAATTTGAACCTACTTATGATATACAAGTGAAGAAGTAAAGGAAGAAAGGAAGATTTAAGATGTATCCATTGTACGAGAATACCCAGATGTATTTTCAGAAGTACTACCAAGATTACCATCAAATGGACAATTAGAATTTTTAATCAACCTAGAACCATGATCAACACAAATATTCAAACCATCATTTATAGGATGGCCCCTAAAGAGTTAGAAGAGCTCAAGATACAACTCCAAGAACTGTTGGACTTAGGTTTCATCAGACACAGTGTATCACCTTGGGGAGCACCTGTGCTTTTCGTCAAGAAAAGGATGGAACTCTAAGAACGTGCATAGACCACAAAGTTTTGAACAAGCTGACACTCAAGAACCGATATCCTTTACCAATGATTGACGACTTGTTTGATCAACTTAAGGGAGCATGTGTCTTCTCAAAGATAGATTTGAGATCAGGATACCACCAACTGAAAATCCGACCGGAAGATGTTCCTAAGACTGTCTTTCGAACCCGGTATGGTCACTATGAGTTTATAGTGATGCCTTTCGGATTAACCAATGCACCGCAGTGTTCATGGACCTGATGAACCGTGTGCTCCACCCTTACCTCGACAAGTTGTCTTGGTCTTTATAGATGATGTTCTTATCTACTCGAAGAATGAAGAAGAACATAATAAACATCTAAGAATTTCCTTAGAAACCCTCGGAAACTAGAAGTTCTATGCTAAATTCTGCAAGTATGAATTTTGGCTTAGGGAAGTAATGTTTCTTGGACATTGTGTCGTCTGAAGGAATCAAGTTTAAGTGGTCTCTAGAAGGTGAAGCCAGTTTTTAAATTTTTGAGAGAGAAGTTGACTACCGTCCTGATACTGGCAATCCCTGGACCCAACAAAGGTAGAAGCAGTATGAAATTAGAAGTCACCGACCACTCCCAACGAAATCAGAAGTTTCTTAGGATTGGCGGGATATTACCGAAGATTTATAGAAGGATTTTCTAAGATAGCGAGACCAATGACGCAACAGCTGCGAAAAGGAATCAAGTACAAATGGTCTCAGGAGTGTGAGGATAGTTTTCAATTGTTGAAAGACAAGTTGACGACAGCCCCAGTTTTAGCTATCCCAGAACCAAACGAGGAGTATGTCGTTTACACAGATGCATCCAAGAATGGATTAGACTGTGTACTGATGCAGGAAGGGAAGGTGATAGCCTATGCATCGCGACAACTCAGGCCGCACGAGCTTAACTATCCCACTCATGATCTGGAGCTAGCTGTAGTAGTGCATGCTTTGAAAATTTGGAGGCACTACCTTTACGGAGTTCGGTGTGAAATTTTCACAGGTCACAAAAGTCTCAAGTATTTCTTCGAGCAGAAGGATATTAACATGAGATAAAGAAGATGGCTAGAATTAGTAAAAGATAACGACTGCGGTATCAATTACCATCCGGGCAAAGCTAACGTCGTAGCTGATGCTCTAAGTCGTAAAAGTTCGTCAAAGATCGCATTTCTACTAACTCAAGAGGCAAACCTTTTAAGAGAGTTCAGTAAGATGAACTTAGAAGTCTTACAGCCTCTCGAAACTGTGGAAGGAATTATCGCCACCTTAGTGATAGAACCAGACCTGAGAGGTCGAGTTCTAAAAGCACAAAGGATGGATGAGAAATTGGAGAAGATACGGCTCAAGGTGAGAAATAACGATGTCACAAACTACAGAGAAGAAGCTGACAACACCATCACCTTTGAAGGAAGATTGTGCATTCCGCACAATGAAAAGCTCAAGGACGAGATCATGAGCGAAGCACATGATACACCCTATACCGCTCACCCTGGGAGTACAAAAATGTACCAGGATCTGAAAAAAAAAATTTGGTGGGACGGTATGAAACGAGACATAGCCTCTTTCGTGGAGAGATATTTAGCTTGTCAACAAGTGAAAGCATTACACCAAAGACCCTATGGGAAACTACAGCCGTTAGAGATCCCAGAGTGGAAATGGGAACACATAGCGATGGATTTTGTGACTGGATTACCCAAATCCAAGAGAGGAAATACTGTCATTTGGGTAATAGTAGATAGGCTCACAAAATCTGCCCATTTTATACCTATAATGATCACGTACGGTTCAGATAAGCTGGCTCATTTGTACGTGCGAGAAATCATACGCCTGCACGGTGTACCTATCTCGATAACGTCAGACCGAGACTCGAAGTTTACATCCAGATTCTGGATAAGCTTGCAGAAAGAGTTATGTATGAGACTAAATTTCAGTACTGCTTTTCATCCTCAAACTGACGGACAGTCTGAAAGGACTATTCAAACTCGGGAAGATATGTTGAGAACCGTGATTCTTGACAGAGGCGGAAGTTGGGAAGCAGTACTACCATTAATTGAGTTTGCCTATAACAATAGCTATCAGGCAACAATAGAAATGGCACCATATGAGGCACTTTATGGAAGAAAGTGTAGGTCTCCATTGTATTGGGACGAAGCTGGAGAAAGAGCCATAGTGGGCCCAGACTCAGTCGGCGAAATGATAGAGATCGTTCGCCAGATTAGAGAAAGAATCAAATAAACTCATATTAGACATAAGTCTTATGCTAACACTCTTAGAACCGAGCTACAATTTAAAATATGAGATAGAGTTTTCTTGAAGGTTTCTCCTTCTAAAGTATTAATCATAATTGATGTGAAAAGAAAATTTAGACCTCGTTTTATTGGATCGTACGAAATTCTTGAAAAGAATATGTCCAATGGCATATAGATTAGTCTTACCAATTAGTTTTGGAAACGTTCACGACGTTTTCCATGTGTCACAACTTAGAAAATACGTGTTTGATCCAAAGCATGTTATTCATCAAGGAGAGATGATTTTAAAACCTGACTTGAGAAGTAGGATCTTAGCTGCTCGAATAAAAGAAGAGGACAATAGGATTAAATTTTGAAACTTTGTTTCAATGAGTCCAGTGACCCCAAGATGATCTCAACGAATGACATTATATGATTAGTGACACAATCATGGTCACCTTATTCGGTATTATACCTCAACGAAGATTCGATTCGGCTATTGAATTATCGCTAGATTTCTTAGAGAGTTATAACCCGAACGATGCGTGAGTTCAGTTCACGAGTAGCAAGTTTCGGTTTCAGTTTAATAAACGAAATTCAGTTTCAATAGAACGTAGAGAATAAGGGAGTTCAATTTCAGTTTCAGTTTCAATTTCAGTTTCATTTTATGTTCAATGGAACGTAGAAAGTTTTGGTTCAGTTCAAGTTCAGTTTTAGCTCAGCTCATTCAATTTAGTTCAATCCAATTCAGTGCATTCAATTCAGGTCAATTCAGCTCAGCTCTGTTCTGTTCTGTTCAATTAATTTCAGTTTATTCAATTCAATTCATGGGTATTGTCACGAAAAATGCAAGTTATTAAATTCCTTTCAGTAATCAATTATATCATTTAGTTGAACTCTATGATCTTAATGCAATTAAGAAGTCATATGAGATCCTTCTAAACTCTATGGTAAAAGAAGTTCTAGTCAAGACCACCATTGAAATATTATCCCTGAACCTAAGTATCCTTATGACTGAGAAGTGATTGTGATGGGCCTGATCACCCCATGTGATCAAGAAGATCTCAGTAGTTGTCATTCTGGTCTTCGGACCCTAAAGCTCAGCATTTTTGAAATTTAGTTGGGTTCATTCCTTTCTTTTAATATTTAATCGGTTGACGTCTGTCTCTAAACAGTTTGTCCAACCCTCGCTTAAGTTATCATGAGAAATGATGGACCCACATGATTGATAAGTTATCATGATAAATTTCCTTAAACCTTCGGAACTAGGACGTATTCGGTATATGGCTATCTAAGTACCATGATCTCAGTTTTGAGATTTTATATGCTGAGGACTTATAGTAAGTGCTAACATTATGTATGTATATAGTAACGTGGGTTGTCTCCATATTACCGTATGCCACTTCGAAGAAGGGATAAAGTATAGAATGAAGATAAGAACGAGGTTCCTTATGATGAAAGTGAGGTTACGCTTATGCCGTCACCTCAGAGAAACGGCCATCCTTCAGTGGATGTGCAACCCAGTTGACGCAGAATTATGAGTCAAAGTTCTGGAAAGAAATAGAGAAACGATTAGAGTGATATCTTCTCGCAGTTAGAGAGATACACTAAGTTATGATATAATATTCATCGATTAAGGTGCTCGACGGGATTCGTTCCGGAGTACAAGTATGTAAAGGTGCTCGACGGGATTCGTTCCGGAGTACAAGTATGTTAAATTACTCGACGGGATTCGTTCCGGAGTACAAGTGTGATAAAGTTGCTTGACGGGATTCGTTCCGGAGCATAAATGTGATAAGAGAATGCAAGGAATAGAAATGGTCCAAGAAGGGAATAGTTTTCATAAATGTTACCCTTTAGATTAGCAAATTTCGGGACGAAATTTATGTTAAGGAGGGTAGAATGTAATACCCTGATAATTAAAAACCCGAATAAAAGAAAAATTTATGAATAAACGAGGGATTCAAGATCCGTTGAAAGTTTAAAGACTCGTATTGAAGAATAGAACTCCTAATGTGAGTTAAAAGTCATTTCAGAAATTTCTGAAATCGAGAAAGAAACCGAGAAAATTCGGTTTGACGTTTATCGTCATAATTTAAGTTCGAGAATTCGTATCGAAGCAGCGTCTGTTTTTCCATTCAATTATTTTACGATACGGATATAAGGTGAAAAGTTAATAATTACAACTTTCGGAGGAATGATGTATTTATCGAGAAATCACTGTTCATCGTTTTGAACGAGACGAGATAATTTTATTATCTTTTAAAGTTAAGTCCGGAATGTTTTTCTAAGAGGTTGCGCAAACTGTCAATTCCAGCGAAAATCTGGAAAATTTCTAAACTTTGAAAATTCGTGAAAAAATAGAGTAAAATGATTTTATGTGTTTTGTCTTCGGATTATAAAACTTTACGATCTTATGGTCACTTTAAAGTTTGATTCGTTACAATTGGAATTATTTCCAATTTATTATGATTTTTCAAAGTCAACTGCTCATTTAATTTGAACTCGAGAGCATGAAAAGTGTTATGTGATGTTTTATTTAACGAACGTGTTTTATTATAGGTTTATATCATTGTATTAAGTTTCATGATATTCATAGATGTTTTGATCTTAGACGAGCATGAGTGTTGAGAAATGATTAACATGAAGTTAGGTGTTTAATCAAAGTCAAAACATGGTTTGATTAGAAATCATCGAACGACCCTCCTAGAATTTAAATCCGAAACTCGAACGATAGCCAAGTTAAAAGAACCGAGAATAATTATCAAATAACAAAGGATAATAATTCCTTACACTTAGCAAATATTAGATGCGCTCGAAAACATTATCTCACTCGAGGTTTATTTAAAGGGTACGACGAAAGGTCAGGACTGCAGTTCGAGAACGAAGCAGTCGTCAGTCCAGACGATCCAAGTAGGCTTTTCTAACTCTATAAAATTATGTGTGCCGTATGCTATTTATGTTGTTTTCGAAAGGATCTCAAATTGAGGAAATATGTTTCAAAGTATTGTCTTGCCGAAAATGATTTATGATTTGTATGAAGCCTATCTGCATTCTGATTAAGGGTACCTGGTTTAAGGATCCTGAATTCCTGATTTAAGGATCCGAAGAATTGAAATTAAATTCGGGTTCCAGTGGGTAAGCATCCCCACTCGAACTAAATGTGCACAAATAACCGTGAGTCGTTGAAGATGTCGACCGGTTACAGTGGACCGTGAGTCATCTTAGCAGGTTGGCCGGTTCGGTGTCTGTAGAAGGTGGCCACCTTCTCGGTACCATAAATGTTCCATAAATTACAGATATGGCAGAATACTAAAGAAAATGTGACTGATCAGTCGAACTCAGTTTTTCAGAAAAGGATTTAGTGAACGTAGGTGTTTTTAAAGACAAAATCCCTACGTGTCACTCTTACGGCATTGACAATTATATATGTATGAATGTGATTTCGGGCAATGTGCTTACTGAGTACTTTTGTACTCAGCCCTGCATGTATTTATAAATGTGCAGGTTGAGACGTGATGATGGGAGATGCTATGGCGGGCTTGTCGGTCTTAAATTAAGTCTTGGGTGTCTACGTGTCTTCATACACGTAGACTTCAGTCGATCCTTATTCCGCTGCGTAAGTTTCCATCAGTATGTTCTGGCGTAGGTGCCGATTATGTAAATTGAATCTTCGATTGAACTGAACTCAGTTATCGAATGATCTTTCGTTTCAGTTAAAGTTCTCAGTGTTCTATCAGTCAAAGTTGTCAGTGTTCCATTTTATCCATCATTTTTTATCCTTTTAGTCGCGCGCCCGGACTCTGCCGGGGAGAACGGGGAACGGGGCGTGACAGTTTCAATCCAATAATAATTTTGACATATATTTATATAAATCTTCTCATTTTGTAGTTTTACAATATAACACTTGGTTGTGTATGAACACATTTTTGATTAATAACTATATTGTTTTGGTGTTATTTTTAGTACTTGATTGAAATATTTTAGCATATGTTACTTTCATTATTCTATTATTATTTTCAATTATATTTTATTTATAATAGGTACAATGTCACATTCGGGTATGTATGAAGGTAGTGATATAGATGAAGAAGAAATAAATGATGAAGAGAAAGATGATGAAGAATTTTATGAAGCCATGTATGCATGTGTAATGGCAATTCATGCATTAATGCTTGTGTTGGATCAATTTCTACTTATGATACGTAATGAACAAATTGAGCGTCCATTAAATCGACGGCTGATTACTAACAATGGAAATGACTATATACACCGAGCATTAAATGGTGATCCTGCAATATTTCGACAAGTATATAGGATGTATCCAGATGTGTTTCGAAAGTTGTGTTCAATTCTTAGAGAAAAAACACCTCTAGAGGATACACGATATATTTGTGTTGAAGAAATGCTTGCATCATTCCTACAAATTATCGGTCAAAATGCTCGATATTGTGTAATTCGTAACACATTTGGCCGATCACAATTTTCTGCAAGTGAAAATTTTCACAAGATTTTGAAGGCTTTGAACACGATAGCACCTACTTTGATGGCTAAACCGGGATCAAGTGTACCCGCTAAAATCAGAGAAAGCACAAGGTTCTTCCCTTTCTTCAAGGTATGTACTAATTAAAATGACACTACTATATTTATATTTTTATACAAAAAATTATTATATATGCTAAATTTTAGGATTGCATTGGAGCTATTGACGGGACACACATTCCGGCAATAGTAAGGGGGCGAGATGTAAGCAGTTATCGTAATCGTCATGGAAAAATATCGCAAAATGTATTAGCTGCTTGTAATTTTGATTTGGAGTTCATGTACGTTCTAAGTGGGTGGGAGGGTTCGGCTCATGATTCTAAGCTACTAAATGATGCTATAACAAGGAGGAATGGACTTAAAGTGGCACAAGGTAAATACCCATTTTTTTTATATTATTGTTATTATTAGTATTATTATTAATAATAATAATAATATATATTGCTTATGTAATTAGGTAAATATTTTTTGGTGGATTGTGGATTTCCTAACCGACGCCAGTTTTTAGCTCCATTTCGAGGTGTAAGATATCATCTACAAGATTTTGCAGGTCAGGGTAATGACCCTGAAAATGAGAAAGAATTGTTCAATCTTCGTCATGCGTCTTTAAGGAATGTGATCGAGAGAATATTTGGTATTTTTAAATCAAGGTTTACAATTTTTAAGTCAGCACCTCCATTTTTATTTGAGACACAAGCAGAACTTGTATTAGCATGTGCAGCTCTACATAATTTTCTTCGCAAAGAATGTCGTTCTGATGAATTTCCAATTGAACCGGTGGACGAACCTTCATCTTCAACGTTACCGGTTAATGAAGACCATACATTTGAGCCTTTTATTCAAACTCAAGAACAAGAACGACAAGACGCTAATGCTTGGAGGACTAATATAGCTATGGATATGTGGATGAATGTTACTTAAGAGGAATGATATTGGGGAATTATTATTATTATTATTTTGTCTTCGACTCTTTTTAAATTCGAATGTATGAATGCTACTTAGGAGAAATGATATTATGGAGAATTATTATTATTTATTATTATTATTATTATTATTATTATCATCATCATTTTGTATTGTTCGACTCTTTATAAATTCGAATGTATGAAAGAGAAAAAAATCATGAACTATCGTATGTCATAAATCATGAAATTCTGCAAAGTTTATAAAATCTTACAGAATCCATTAAAATCCTGATTAAAAAGTCTTTACAGAATCCTGCAAACCACAAAATCCTATAGAATCCATTAAAATCCTGATTAAAAAGTCTTTATAGAATCCTGCAAAATCTTAAAAGTCATAAAAATCTTGAAAAATCTTTAAAATCTGCAGGACTTTTTTTAGCTTAAAAAGTCTTTTAAAATCCCAAACCAATACACCCCCCTAAATCTTTAAATCCTGGTTCTCAGATTATGTATTTCTGAATCTCACCCTCCTAGTTTTTTTTTTTTTTCTCTCGGCTCGTCTGTCTCTTGGTTGGGAAGCTCACTGGCATCTTCAGTGGAAGACTATTCGAAGGGAATCTCACCGGAGCTCCCCCGCCAGACTGTTACCGTCGACTTCACAGGTAAGGAAATGTTCCCTTTTTTTTTCCTTCGATTCTGCACTTATATTCCTTTTTGTTATGTTTTAAATTCTGATTCTTAGCATTAATGCATGTTCTAAATCTCTTTTATTTGTTGGGTTTAACATTTGACAAAACTATAGTCCTAATGAGTTTCAAAGAAAAACTGATTTTTCCCTTCTTAAATTCTGTTTTGGCCGAGAACTTGAAGCTTAAGGGGTAAAAATTTTCAGATTTATTTAGTAGGTAATATGTTCGAATCTGTATGTTTTATTTGTGTTGCCCTTTGTCTAAAATGGGATCTTTTTGTTGGATTTTTGGTTTGAGCCTTTGGATTAAACTAGTTCTCTCTGAACTGTGAGTTAAATTTTTAAGTTTCTGACTCCGTTGATTCCTTTATGCTCCTGTTTTGGCTGAGGACTGAATGGATTTCGGTTTTGGAGGTTTGGGGTTTTGAAAGTTAGCTTTAAATCTGAATTTGGGTTTTTTTTTTTTGTACTTCATTTCTGAAGTTTCATAACATAGTTGCTTTAAGCGAATAATTTCTTATTTCTGAAATGGCTTTGGACGAACTTTAAATTTTAGTCGTGTTCTGAATTCTTGCATATTATGCCTTGTTTCAAGTTCTATTTCAGATAGCATTCTCTGAATCTAAGTCTTGTATTTTCATTTCTGAAAGTTCATAAGCTTATGAGTTAGGTTTCTAAATCTGAATATATAGATATATGTATGTGTGTTCTGAAATTTGAACCTATGTAAATCTGAATACATATAGATATATATATGTATGTTCTGAAGTATAAATCAGATTATATAGATATAGTTCCATGTGTTGATAACATGTACTTAATTTTCTAGCTGTTGAGAATAAAGCAGAATCTAATCAGATTTTCAGTCTTCTATGTTCTAAGTTGCCAACCCTGAACTTAAAACATTTAACAGCTTTTGATTTCCTATACTAAGTCTAATGTGTTATTCTTGTTTCATACTTGAGTTCTAAAGAAGATTCAAACTTATATAATGGAATTATTAAGACTGAAAGTTGAGATTTTACCTCAATACTCCTTAAGGATTCTGGATTGGGATAACTTGAGGTGGCTTGCTGGTTGGATAGGAGCTTCTCCGTGCATATGCTAAACTTTCTATCCATGGTTTTAAAAGGCGTACTCGAGGCACGCCTCGGGTAGAAATCGCCCTTGAGGCAGCGCCTCATGTGTGTTTGCGAGGCTTACGCCTCGAGGCGGTCGAGGCGGCTGTGAGGCGGACGCCTCATCCATGGACAATTTTGTGATGTTTTTCCTTGTTTTGGGCTGAAATTAATGGGCAATTCTATGGGCTTTTTTTAATTTAATACAATTAGTGATGGGCTTGACCCAATATGATAAATTAAATAATTAAACAAGTAAATAATAATAAAATTAAAACAAGGGTTTGGAAATTAGATGCATCGCTCATTGTAATTATCTTTAATTTCTGTAATTTAATATAATATCTTTAATTTCTGATTTTCTGTAAATATAATATCTGTAATTAAGGTTTAATTATCTGCTAATATAATTATATATTTATATGTTAAATTATTAATAATTAATATAATTATCTTTAATTTCTGTAATTAATTTTAATTTCTGTAATTATATGTTAATATAATTATGTAATAATATGTAACTAAGGTGACAAGGTGTAATTATACGTTAATATAATTATGTGTAATTTCTGTAATTATGTTATGTGTAATTTCTGTAATTATGTGTAATTATATGTTAATATGTAATTAGGGTGTAATTGCACTTTTAATTCATGAACATTTAATATTAGGAAGTTAAATTTGAGATTTTAAAGACTTATAACTTGCATGAGACTTTATGTTTATGTTTTTATGATATTAGATATGATTTTGTGTGATTTTATTATTTACGCCTCGAGTATACGCCTCGGTTCGCCTTGAGGCTTACGCCTCGCGCCTCTATAAAAAAACGCCTCGAGGTGAAAAACGCCTTTTAAAACCTTGTTTCTATCTGTTTGATTTTCTAAATCTGGTTTCTGAAATGTTTGACAATGATGAGGAAACTAATAGGTGTATAAATAGTGGAACTTAAGAAGCTTGGGGTATGTTTGTACTTATTCATAGTGTGCTTGAGTATTTTACTCCTAAGCTTTGAAAAATTTACTCTTCGGCCCTTCCCTATCTATATGTACATTAACTAGCTAGTCTATAACTTAAATTTGTTGCTGCTTTATTAACTGTGCACCTCTGCACTTCTTGGCTTTTTGGGACATATTAAATGATGGTTATTCTCCATGTGCAGGTAGACATTAAGTGAAGAGTGCAGCTGTAAAGGTGGGAAAAAGCTGTAAAGGTGGGAAAGAGCCCTATCCAGGAAGACTTCAACAACAACATTTACTTATTCTACTCTTTGGTCAAAAGTTGCAAGAGCTGTAAAGGTGTGAAAGAGCCCTATCCAGGAAGACTTCAGCAGCAACATTTGTTTATTCTACCCTTAGGTCAAAAGTTGCAGCCTATTCCTCGGTTTAGGTTTTATAAATGTATTGAATTTCCAGATTTGCAACTATGCAAATCTTTGTAAAAGAAAGCAATTGGCAGATTGTGTCCCTTTTTCTTTTTCTCTTCTGACAACTTACTGCATGCTTGTGTGTTTTTATATATATATATATAGAGTTGTATCATACTGTACACTTATATATATATGTGTGTATTTTATTTATTACTTTATGTACTATTTTATGCAACTAATTAACCATTAGGGTGTTTGCAACGTTTTGTATATAGAATGAGGGGCTTCTACTGCTTTATTTATATCATAGATACTGTAGGTTAATTATATCTAGTATTTAAGATGCTATTGAGTAATTATATCCAAACTTTTATATGATATATATGTGTATATATATCATTGTATAATCATCTCTTTAAACCTTAATATTTTCCTTGTAATTTGTTGAAAGAATTTATCAATCATCTAATATAACTCACTAATACCTTCCATGTATCATCATTCTATCAATACCAAGTAATATTCATTTCTATAGTATATAAAATATACTACTACTTTGTTATACATTTTCTTGGTGAATAATTAGTATCCCATTAAGGTATTAATATCCTTAAAACCTTAGTCTTGAATTGTATAAGTTTTTAATTACTATATCGAACTAAAACCAATTATGCAACCCAATAATTAATTGGTTTCACCTTTTGAATAATCTTATTAATTCAAAACTAACTCACATAATCTCAATCATTACTCTAATTATAATATGCAAAAATTATAGCTACTAACATCGATTAGCTAATCGATATTTTAAACTTTTATTACGAAATTTTCTTATCCCAATTTTTCAGTATATGATAACTGCTAGTAGAATAGCGAGATATTACATTTCAAGTTTATGTTTATAGAGGAGGGAGAGAGACCATATTATTTTATAGACTAATAAACCCCAAAACATAAACCCTAAATATAATAACCTCAAAATAAATATACCGAAATTTAGGAAAAAGCAACCGAGGCTCTCCCAAAATCATGAAATTGCAATACAAATTTGAGCCATACCCCTTCTTCCATTGAACCTGCCCAATTTCCCCAAATCCCTTTGTCGTAATTTGCAGCACGCCACCTATTGACCCGAGAGTTATTTTTTCTTCTTTTTTCCAGTTTTTGGTTATACTACAATTTCTATAGTTTTCTATAGTTTCTCTGGAGAAATTTAAGAGCCAGTAAGTTTTTTACAATTTGCTGT
>JAPKLX010000050.1:766717-779487 GCA_026898415.1 Leonotis leonurus
ATGTTAGTGCTCGGAGGTTAAAGCCTTGAGAGTTCTAGATTTTCAGATTTGGCGCTATATAACATTTTGGTTCAGATTCTATGCGTCATATAAGCTATGTGTTTTGTATGTCCAAACCAGTTCATAAGGGAGTATTCTAAGTTCAGCATGTGTCATAGGGCATAGGGCCTCTTATTAGCATAATGCAACTAAGTTTGGAGAGGTTTAAGCATGATTCTAGTATGCTTAACTTCTTCTTTCTTTCATTTATTTAGGCCTGCCCTAGTGGTTTTACTTATGCAGCAAGTTTGGGTTTCAAGGTCCCATTTACTTTTCCCTTTCTTCTTTCGTAACTCTGTAGTGTGACTCATACACCTTCTCTTTCTACTTATTTTGTTTTATATGGTTGCAGGGAAGAGGGTGCAGCTCACATTCTGATCATCTTGGGTTCTTCCCCATCATCTTGATTTTTCGAAGCTGTAGTGGAGCTGAAAGTTGAGGTTCTTGAAACGTTTGCGAGCTGGAATTTTTGGAGGTTGGACCTGACCCGAGAGTTATTTTTTCTTCTTTTTTCCATTTTTTGGTTATACTACAATTTCTACAGCTTCTCTGGAGAAATTTAAGAGCCAGTAAGTTTTTTAC
The DNA here is from genome assembly GCA_026898415.1 of Leonotis leonurus. Lineage (NCBI taxonomy): Eukaryota > Viridiplantae > Streptophyta > Magnoliopsida > Lamiales > Lamiaceae > Leonotis > Leonotis leonurus. Next base: position 767,339 of record JAPKLX010000050.1, read on the forward strand.
AATTTGCTGTAGAAGTTTAGAAAGGAAATAATAATTGTCGTAAACTTGTTTGAAGTGGTAGTTTCAATCCAATAATAATTTTGACATATATTTATATATATATCTTCTCATTTTGTAGTTTTACAATATAACACTTGTTTGGGAAATAATATAGTATGTAATTCTTTTTATTATAAAACCTTTCTATTATAAAACCAGAAAGGTTTTATGGCATATATATGCAGTGTGAATCAACTCTTTTTTAACATGGTGCTGCATTTTGACCTAATGGATTATACAAAGATTTGATTACTGACTAAATTTTGTCAAAATTGTTCAACAGTTGGATGCAATGGATGAGAATTTTGTGGAAGTACTAAAACATGAATTGAATAGAGAAGATTTGAAAACACTAACAAATCAAACAAGGGAGCATGAGTCTATTGCGAGGCTCAAGCGCAGGTAACTCACTAATCTAACTTTATAGTTTCTCATAATTTTTTAGTTTGTTTGTTTTTAACTTCAGAAAATCATTTGGCAGGTGGTTGATGGATTTACCTTTATCCGAAAAGGAGCAAAAGAGGACAGAGGAATTACTGCCTCCCAATGATAAGTACGATAGAAGTGTGTTTGTTTAAATATTTCCATTGTTCCATATTTTAAAAATGATTGGTATTGTGATTATCTATTTGGATCAATGTGGTCATCTATAGTTCTTTTGTCAGTGGTCTGTGTAGACAGGTTAGTTGTGGATTAGTAATATTAGTTTGGTATGTGCACATGAATTCCTTTCTGTGCCTGTGGTTGGTTTTTGATATACTTTAGGTATAACTTAGTAAAATAACTAACTAACTTACAATCAAAAGTAATGTGGTAGACTGCATTTCTTAGAATTGTTGAGGTTAAAAAAGTTATGGTCCTTTGACAAAGTCTCGAGTGCCAAATCATGTTGTAGATTATTTTTTTATTTGGTAAATATGGCTGAATAGAAACATAAAATGTCTTATGCTTTTAGTACAAATAGATTCCACATAGGTTGCTCATGGTAGAGATTGATCTTATAAATTTAGTGCTTAGAATGTCGTGTCCTCTTTTATGTTGTTTGAGCGAAAATTATATATGTTACGTGTAATACTTTGGGAAAACCCTTTAAAAATAAAAGTTTCTAATGAATTTCAGCAACCAACAACTGTTCTCCAAATATTACCTTCATGGTTGGACTAAAATATGATCAGCAATAGATTCAAAATGATCTGCTGATAGTTATTTGAGGTAATGAGATTTCTAAATTCAATGTTTGCTTACCTCTTTTTTTCTGTTTCCACTTTGCAGGATAATGCCTGAATCTTTCCTTAGAGAAGATGATGTAAGTATATTACGACCTGATTATATATATATATCGCATCCATAATCTTCAATAGTATTGTGATAAATATAAAATCTCCAATTCGTTGTAAGGGCTGCATTGATGCATATTGAGGTTTCTTTGCCTTTATATAAAGTATTTTTTACCTCAAACGCAGGTTGGCTATGAGGACATCAGGATTTGTATTGAGAAGGCATTTGGAGCTTGTAACAGTCGAGAGGAACCTACTTGCGTTCAAGCTGACTTAAGAATATTCAATTCAAGTGCTGGTCTTAAAGAGGTATCTTTCTTGCTGGATGCTATGACTAACAAAGGCTTATGTTCCTTTGCTAGGATACTTATGGGGGGACTAGATAAATTTGATAAGACACGTTTTGGCATGGTCAGGACCATCAATGAATTGCTTCCAAAGGTTATTGCCGACAAAAGCGATATTTCCAGATCAAAACTGAAAAGATGTTCACAACTATTAAACGTCCCAACCAATTTTCAGGGATATCAGACGGTGCCCTTTACTAATTCTGGGGCGCGGCAGATACCAGGGGGTAGCGACTGTTTATTGAAAACACGGGACCTCTATGTTACTGATGCATTCAAGTTACTTGAAAAGCTTGAGGACTTCCCTTCCAGCACTTTGCATGCAATGCATAGGAAGCTGAATGGTGTTAAAGGGTACATTCCTCCTTTGCGACCCCGAAAAACTGGATGGGGTCGTGATAAATTAATAAGCTCAGTGAGAAATAAGTGCAAGAATATGCTATTAGACATTGGTGAAGGGGAAGAACCTGCGGAACAATTGGTTGGGGCACTAGGAGTTGCAGGCTTAACTTTGAAGCTAATAAGGAATCGTTCAGGTGTAAGAGACTACAGTAAATTTGCTCCCGAGATGGATGCATTGCACGATGATTTCAGGAGATTTTCACCAGAAATGGATGCACTGCACGCTGATATAGCTAAAGCTATTTACTTGCTAGAGAAACGGAAGAGAGCGAGCTTGATAGAATTAAGAAAAGTGCAGCGTTTGTTGGATCCCGATATGGAGTTATCTGAAGATAGTCTGCCGACTGCTGTACGAAATTTACTGACCGAATATCTTTATGAGTGCATTGATATGGACAAAGTCCCCGATTTTCTGATAGAAACTCTTGACATTATTAATAGAGAAGCTCAACTTGGCTCTCACAATAAAAGTTCCTCCAAAGGTTTTTTAACTCAGAAAGAATTGATTAAAGAGCAAATAGCAGAAGAAATGCAACATGTCTTGAATATCAGTGCTCAAGCGAAAGAAGTTGTAGCGAACGTGCTTCCTCAACATGAATTTGATGAAGAATTTGCTCATGCATACATGGAGGTTTATGATGGAAGTGACACTCTCTGTGTTTTTGACGATGATCTACAAATGGAGGATGGTTGTCATTATTTTATATTTAAATCTGGTAGTTCATATGACCAAAAAGAAAGTATTGGAGAGATAAACCCTGAAGCGTTCAAATCACCTATCTCAACAAGTAAAAGAAATGGTACTTTATCCTGCTCTTCCAATGGGAGATCCGATATGGCTCTGGAGTCTGTGCATCTCAACAAAATGGATTCAAATGGAAGTTGTGATTTTCTTCATTCCCCATCTTACAAGGACATTGGATCTGCTTACTCTGGTTCCACAAAAGTGACAATAAAACGTAGTTTGTTTTCTCCATCTCACTCTCCTTCCAGAAACTCAAGCCACAATGAACTCAAAGTTGAGGAAACTACAAGCTGCTCTCCATCAACAGCGAAAAATGGATTTTCTGGTATCAAAGTAGAAGAAAAAGATTTTTTCCATCAGTCGAGTAGTTCCATTAATGGATACCTAGAGCTCCAAGAAGCTTGTGACACAACTAGTATGGTAGCCTATCGTTTTGCGGGTTACATGCTGGACACGCTAGCTAAGACTGAAGGCTTAAAGTTGTGCCAAGGTGACAGATTGTATCTACATGGCCATGCTTCAGTCCCTGAAGATAGTGAAGGTAACTTATCAGTGATAATTTCTGATTGGTGCAAGCTTTAGTTTTCTCGGAACCATTCATCATGTTTGTCCATATTCCTGGAAAGGAGCGTTCTGGATTTCCATGCACAGTCAGCAGCCAATCAACTACCTTATTTGTTTGTCTTGTTTTCTTACTTTTATCCTAAATGAGAAACTTAAATAGTTTTATCGGCTTTAATATCCTGCTCTATTGTTTTTGCTGCAGAATTTTCTGACATGGTGTCCAAGTTCAACGAAGTGTGGACAAATGTGGTAGAGCACTAGGCATCTGCAGCAGGCCGGCTACTAATATGATGAAGCATAACTCAGAAAACTTCAAAGTTCTTTCCCTACAAATGCATCATACAACATTCAGTGATTTAAAGGTAGCGATCGTACAACACTGCTCTTGTATTACCAGTGTCGTATTTGTGAATTAAATTTATACTGTTTGGTATATGTCTATATGTATATGTAGTTCAGATGCCTGCATTGTTAATGCCTCACCATGAGTACATAATCGCCTCTATTTAGGGGTGTAAACGAGCCGAGCCGAGCCGAACTTTAATATTATGGCATGTTCGAGCTCGTTTATATTATGGCATGTTCGAGCTCGGCTCGAGCTCGAGCCGAGCTTTAATATTTTTGTTCGAGCTCGGCTCGTTAAATATTCGAATTAGTGTTATATTCGAGCTCGAGCTCGAGCTCAAGATCATACCAATACGAGCTCGAGCTCGTTTATAATTCGATAAAAGCTCGTTAAAATGAACTTATATAGTGTACGAGCTCGAGCTCGATAAAGAAAATACCTACTCGATAAGAGCTCGCTTATGTAGAGCTTGGCTCAAGCTCGTGGGAAGCTCGAATCATTGTGGATCTAATTAGGCAGAGGGGCAACATCAATACATCATAATCTAATCAGTAGAATAATCATCCGAATGCATCAACTAAAATCATTGTTCCAAAAGTCCAAACAAATAATAAACAACATAATCCAAATAACAACTAGGTGAAACTTGAAAGTGAAACCGTAAAATCGTGAAATAGAGGGAAATGACTAATTAGTAAATATTTATTTTTTCTATTTTGTCTTTATAATAATATATAAAAAAACCTCTCAAATGGACAATATATTAAATTGTATAGTATAGTGATGATCATATTATATTATAGTATATATAATCTATAATATTTTATACTATATACTCTTAGTTTTAGTCTTTAGATGTATACATATATAATATATTATAATTTATAATGATATGTATATTTTAACTATGATATATATAACTTTACTATATATGTATATTTTATATTTCTATATTAGTATTTCTACCTTTACTATATATGTATACTAGACGACCTGTTTCGCCACAACGACCTGCACCCGGTAAACGACCTTTTCCACCTGCACTTCACTGCAGCGGGCTGTACTTGGCAAACGATCTGTCCAACGTCCTAGCATACGATCAGTTTGTCAGCATACGATCTGCTCATCACCAGCAATCGATCTGCTCATCACTAGCTGCTATCCAGAGGACAATCTGCTATCACCAATCGATCTGTTCGCCAACAGAACGATCTGTTGGACTAACAACGAACGATCTGCTTTCCCAGCGGAATACATGATCTTGCCAATACTTCAAGCTCAACTTCAGCTCATGTGATCACAACTCTCAACATTTATAATAATAAGAGAGACTTTTTAAATTTTAAAGATTGTTGGAATGCAATATTTTAATTGTTTTTTATTCGTATTAAGTAACTTAAAGTTACATTGGAATGCAAGTTTTATTAATGATGACACCTTTTGAATTTTTATTTTGTTATTTATACTATTTCTGTATTGAAATTTACGCAACCAAGCCAACATTTTTGGTTTAATAATTGCTGCAGATGATTTGTAACATATGTGCAAACCCTGGTAATTGTTTGGCAACATTTAAAACATTCATTTTGCATTGAAAAATGAATTTTGGACAGTTAACATTTCCAAAAATCATCATTTAAATAGCTTTAAGTGTGTTTGGACAGAATAAATATATAGACAATGCATTTAGCGGGAAAATACATGCAATGCAATGTGATTTGGTTTTAATATAATTATAGATTTTATATTTCTATATTAGTATTTCTACCTAATGGTTAAGTATTCAACATTTATAGTCTAATTCTTAGACTATAATGATATAATAATTAAAAAGACATTATATATTGATTGAATGATTATCATTATATATAATGATATAGTATATACTATATTATAATGTATTACTATATTTCTATATTAGTATTTCTACCTATTGGCTAAGTATTCAAGATTTATAGTCTTATTCTTAGATATACATATAAAATATATCATACTATATTATAGTAGACTATGAAATGAAATGTTAGATGATATAATGATATAGTAATTCAAAAGACATTATTGATTGAATGATTATCATTATATATAATGATATAGTATTTACTATATTATAATGTATTATTATATTTCTATTTTATTATTTCTACCTATTGGCTAAGTATTTACAATAATATGGTGTGTGTGTATATATATATATATATATATTAAATAATATGCATTAAATAATATGCATTATAACAAATATTTTATTTTTTTGCATGTAAGGCTCGATTAAATAGCTCGATTAACTGTTCGCGAACATGTTCGATTAACAAGCTCGCGAACATGTTCGTGAACAAACGAATCCGAACCTGTTCGCGAGCCTGACGAGCTGAACACCCCCAGGCTCGAGCTCGGCTCGATAAAGTTATCGAGCTCGGCTTGTTTGCTTATCGAATCGAGTTTCGAACGAGCTTTTTCCGAGCCGGGCCCCGAATAGCTCGCGAATAGCTTGGCTCATTTACACCCCTACCTCTATTGTAACAGAAAGTTTTACCAAATATACTAAGTTCTGCAAAAAGGAGCAGGTGTCTGGTTTTTAAAATATTGGTGGTGCAAATTTCGTAACATGTATCTTATCATATATTTAAGTTGTGGTTAATGTTAATGAAAAATAAAAATCTAAATAATAATAAAATTACAAATGCCCTCATAACCACAACTTAAATATATGAGTAATTTTAAATACTAACTTCCAAATCTCTAACATTTCTCTATTTAAATAATTATAAATTAATAAAAAAATGTATTGGTTCGTCCTCTAACCCGTTAAATTATAATTAAAAAAACTAAATAACATTAATTAAAAATTATCATTATATAATTAAAATCTTATAATGATCCAAAAAAAATACCAAATTTGGATAAAGAGGCAAATCTTGAACAATCATTTTCATGGTGATTTTATGTTCTTTTCAAACCCTTGAACTTCCGTTAATGTATTAGCAGATCTTTGATCACAGGCAATGGTATAGTACTTAATTTGCAAGTACGTTGCAGTTGGACAAGATTTAAGTTGGTAAGGGATATTTTCATTTCATTGATTTTTGCTCTTAATATTATAGCTCTAATTTGAAATTATAGTTCAAACTTCAAAATATTTAGTCTTGAACATTGTATCCACTATTTCGTATCTCATAATTTCTCATGGTTTTATCTTAATAAAGTCATAGAATGTTATTTTAAATGAGTAGAACTCAAACAATTAAGCAAATATATATTTAGCAGTATTAAATTTAGTGCAATTCTTAGTAAATCTAATATAGCCTCTCTTTTTTTTTTTCCTGACAATGCACGAGCGGAGTATGATTCTTGTGATTCATTAATGAACCAAACACCTCTTTCTCTGGTCTTGGAATTGTTGAACTTATCATAATTGGTTAGGTCTTACGGAAATTTTCAAGAGTTTTCTCAAGCACTTGGTGAAATGATAGTTTGGCCTTGTTCTTTGGTATGTTTTATAACAAAATAATTTACTATTATCAAATAATGAAATACATTTTAATATCATTCTTAAAGTATATTTACTGTACGTGTGCAGGTAACACCCTTTAGCTGTAGTTGACTATTGAGTTTGGACATGGAGTTGTTGATGTGTTATGTAGTCGGAGTGGAAGTTAGCACATATTTTTATATATTTCATTTATATGAAATTTTTATTTAAATCTAAGGCAATTTGTTGCTTACTAGTATTTACTATTTTTAAAAAAATTGGATATTAATTGCGTTTGTTGGATGTTCTATATAATTAATATATGAATTTCTTTCCTTTTAAATATTTTGTTGTTATTATATATAAAATTAATTATATTAAATATTTATAGAAATTTGAACATAGTATATGTAATAAACGTGAATGGGAATAGGAAAATAAATAATTATTTAAATAGTAAATATATATATAATATTTTAGAAAAGGTGAAATATGTAATTATTAATATTTAAAGGAGGAAAATGTAAAATTTTAATTTTATTATTTTTTAATTTAATTTTTGTGTCATTTTAAATGGAAAAGGTAGAGTATTCACAAGCCACATTTTATTACACTAAAATGTGTGATTATATGTGATTTATGGTGGCAAGTTAAATGTAATTAAATATAGTCTAAAGTTACACTTTATCTATTATGACATTGTTTTAGATGGCACTTACTTTTAGTGGCATGATAGTTAAAATGCCACAATAACACAATTGCATGGACACTTTCAAGTGTAGTCTCACGTATATTTTCTAGTAGTACGCGTCATGAAGGACTCGAATCCGAAACCTTAATCTTGAGCATTAACCTCACTACCACTAGGCCAACACACGCACGCCAATGAAGTATAATTTTCTTAATATTGAAGAATCCACACACATATATATATATATATATATATATATGATTATATGTGTTCGCTTGTGTATAACAAGGGGCTATTATGAGTTTTTTCGATCACAACTTTGTTATTAGATAATCCATAAATATAAGTTAGTATTGGTGATCCTTCTATGTTCCAGTTTGCAATATGCAAGTCATATGATTGTTTATCTTTTAAAAAATTCAAGAATGTTTTGTGAGAAGACACAATTAACTATTCAACATACATATCAAACATCAAGAGGAAACGATCGTCCTCTAGAAGACGCGGGAAGGCTGTACATATGGCAGATATGGATGATGATTGCAATGATGATGATGAAGATTGGGGTGACAGTGCATCCAGGCATGGAAGTTGCCCCAGAACAAGGAAGCGACAAAAGCTGTAAATACTTAAGAGGTAGAAGCTAACATGTACGCTTGATAGATAGGAGTGTTGTGGGTGAAGCAAAGGCGATAGATAGGAGTGTTGTGGGTGAAGCAAAGGCTAGTGGGGGAAATTTAGGTAGTCCTTAGATCTAACTATTTGTGACTGATTTTATGTTAGTATTAATTTAGATTAACTTCAAAATTTCACAATATATTAGGGGGCTATAAGTCGGGATAATGCGAGATAAATATAAATAATTTAGATTAATTTATTATTTACTAATTAGGATTAAATTAATGAGATATCGTGAAAACTGTGATTAATGTTCTAATAAGATATTAATTACTTAATAAATACTGCACCTAAAATGATGTGATTAAAGTAATCTAAAGAGAGATTATTAATCAAATAATTACTTAATAAATACTGCACCTAAAATGATGTGATTAAAGTAATATAAAGAGAGATTATTAATCAATTCTATCATACTTACGGGGTGTTTACTAAGTATAGTATGATTAATTAGAATTATGTCATTCATTTGGATTATTTTAATACCACCATTTTTGATTGGATACCTATCAATCAAATAATCCGTATGGTGTTTATTTTACACAATATTATTGATTAATAAAAATAATTTAATTTAATATAGTGTTTACTTTGATGTATGAATGAGAGTTACTGAATTTTCAACTAATTTAATAATCGCATCCTTCAAATAATCAATCAAACTTATTACACAAATAAACGACATTGGAACATTAATCATAGTCTTTAGAATATCTTATAAATTTAGTCATAGTTAGTAAACATCTCCTATAAAAATTATAGTTAGTAAACATCTCCTATAAAAATTAAAAATATCGTGCTGAAAATAAATTGAACGTATAAATTTATATATTTTCATAAATTTAATTTATACATTTTTTTTAATTAAGAATTTACACGATAATATATGAATTTTCAGTCGTCTGTTTATTTCAAACAAAAGCCCAATAAGATTTTCCAAATGGGCTTAAGCCCGAGGAAAAGTCAGGCACAGAGAGAGCTATATAACGTGTCAACAATTCTGAATTCCAAAACCCTAGCTTCTGCCCACAGATTTCGTCACTGCAGAGCGTTGTATAGTGAGATTTTTCAGACCTCTCCATCAATGGCGACCGCAAGGACCGTAAAGGATGTTTCTCCCCATGAATTCGTCAAAGCATACGCCTCTCACCTCAAGCGTTCCGGAAAGGTCAATTCTATTCTACAAATATCTGTAATTTCTGAAGACTTGTCCCTGCATTGCCTCAAATTTTCCTGTTCGAATGCTTTTATCTTGCCTTTTGTTTGGTGGTTTTGTTGCTAGTGAATTTTGATGGACATTCGCATCCTCGACAGAGCACATGACTGGAATATAAGAACATTATATATATTTCTTTCAGTCTTCTGCAGTATTTATTAGCTTGCCAACCAAAAAACCAATTTTTTTTAAATCAATGAACAATAGAGAGATGGGGAATTGAATTATTGTAAGGATGGAGAAGATATTACCTATAATATTCTTAGAGATGTATGCTTGACAACGCAGATATATGTTGTGATGTGTATTTGTAATGTAGCACGAGTTTTAGTTTTGTTACGTACGAACTTTAGCTCAACAAGATTATTTAGTTTAACATCTATATCGTTTTTTACTTTTGTTTGGTTAATAGATGGAGCTTCCAGAGTGGACTGATATTGTTAAAACTGGTGTGTTGAAAGAACTCGCTCCCTATGATCCCGACTGGTACTACATTAGGGCTGGTAATCCCCCTCTGCCTATACTTTTGTTCTGATTGTAAATATGTAGTCGGTGAACGCTGCTGCATGATGATGTATTGATAATAAGTCGTTTGATTTTGCAGCTTCCATGGCTAGGAAGATTTACATAAGAGGAGGTCTTGGCGTCGGTGCCTTCCGTAGGATTTATGGCGGTAGCAAGAGGAACGGAAGCCGTCCACCTCATTTTGGCAAGAGCTCTGGATCTGTAGCTCGTCATGTTCTGCAACAGCTCCAGAATATGAACATCATTGAGCTTGACTCGAGAGGGTAAGTGCCTCCCAGTTATGTTGAATTGTGGATATATGTGCAATTGTGCTTATTGTCATGTAGGAATATATTACAATAAACTGATTGCGTGGATTGGTAATCCCGATTTGGAACTTATCAGTGTCTCAAAATTTTGCCATCTATCCTGGATTTCTTTGTGTTTTCTCTTCAATTTGATGATATAATTGTAAACATGTATATTTCGTAGTATGCATACTAAATGTAAATAAAAATATATTCAGAACTATGAACCATTAATTGTTTTGTACAAATGCTATAGAATTTAATGTTGTGGCATTAGACGTTAGTTGCTACAATTAGGTGGTTTACCTTTGCCCTGCACTGATCTCTCTTTGTAGCAGCAGCATAGCTTATATGCCCGCCTTGTTATTCTTATTTTCATATTCTATGAAGCTTTACTAATATTATGCATAACTTGTTTTACAGTGGAAGAAAGATTACATCCAGTGGCCAAAGGGATCTCGATCAAGTTGCTGGAAGAATTGTTGTTGTCGCTTCATAGATTATTCTAAAATGTTTATTGTTTTGATAATTCTAGTTTTGGCTGTTGAATTTTCAAAGAGATGTACTCGAATCATTTGAGTTATATGTTTTTATATCATCTAGTTAATAGTGATGGCTCGTGTTGAAACTCATTCCAATTCCAGTGTGAAGTGCCAGCATTGTTCTCTCCAATTTTAGTAAACTGTAGTTTTGAGCTGTATGGTTTGATCTAAATGCGATATTACCCTTTCAAAGTATTGAGCATTCATATTTCATTTAATAATTTTACAATGCGCAACTTCATTTGGGGATATATATGCTCTTCAAAGGTTTAAATTTTTCTACGAATTGTTATTATAAAATTATCATTTTCTATGCAGTAGAATTTTAAATACATGTCGTTTGTTATTAATTAATTTACTTAATACACATTCCTCTTCTTCTCACATCCATTATCCATATACAAATTAGGGCTAATTGCGAAATAATTTCTCATCTTTTTAAAAAGTCTGGTTTTAACCCTCACCTTTTAAATCTGCCTACAAATACCTCACCTTTTAATTTAATCTAATTTTTCCCCCGACTATAATTTTCGCCCAAATTTATGCTGAGCTGGACGTCGGGATGTCTACATGGCATTGCCGCGATTTAATGAAACGAAATTTCCCTATAAAACTAAAAAGTTAATTGCGAAATAATTCATGACCTTTTTAAAAAGTCTGGTTTTAACCCTCACCTTTTAAATCCGCCTACAAATACCTCAACTTTTAATTTAATCTAATTTTCCCCCGACTATAATTTTCGTCCAAATTTATGTTGAGCTGGACGTCGGGATGTCAACATGGCATCGCCGCGATTTAATGAAACGAAGAGTTATTTTCGAAAGATTAATCCTGAACGAGATTTGGCTAAAAACATGAAATTTATGGATTGGAGGACAAAGAAAGAATTGTATGGCAGTTGTTCCTGTTATAGCCTTGTTTGTTTTCATTGCATCTTTGAGTTGTTTATCTTGTAATTTGTTGTCATTTATGTTGCAAATGAATGTGTTTTGATGTTTAAGTAACTGACACTCGCTTC
>JAPKLX010000050.1:789487-814227 GCA_026898415.1 Leonotis leonurus
AAAATACAAGAAGATAGTCAAACTACATAATATCCATAATTGTCCATAGTCCAAATGTTCAAGATTGTTACGATAAAAGATCCATCAACATTGTTTAGGTAAAAGGCCACAAAAAAGCTTTCAATATGATTACACAACCATAGAAATCTTATTTCTTATATGTCTTAAGCAACCAAGCGACGTATTGGGATCTTGCATTGGCCGGAATGCCTTTGAAGATCTTCAACTTATCGGCTTGAGATCCAAGTATGCCACACACTTCAAAACGATCCTCCATGCTCAAATCCGGAATGCTAGCAAGCTCTTCGTAGCAACCCTCCAATGCTTTATCTAAGCGATCTTCATATGCAAGACTATCCACCAATGAAGCCAATCTGTCGTCGGCTTTTCTTCCAATCTCAAGCAAGACATCGCATACTCCAGATATTTTATCCTTAGCTTTGGACCTCTTCCGCTTCCCATCACGATTTTCAGTGGACTTAGCGGCAGTGGCAGACATACTCTCACCTAAATTGTCTGCATCTTCCAAATCTTCAAGATTAGGATGGTAGTCGTTCGCGTTGAAAGCATTCCCAATGAAATCATCCATCATCGGTCCATCATTCCAAGCCTCACCACTGTCCCCAACCATCTCTCCATTAGCCCGATCCTTCCCAAAAATCTCCTTCCAATCATCGTAATAGGGCCAATGTTTGTAACGCAACGAACAAGCATTTGGATCAGTCTAAGAACAATGTAGTCAAAAAAATTTCATGTTAAAAAAAAATCACCTATTATTGCAATGACAATAAAGCCATGAGCATTATACCTTTGTTATATGGTCCCAAGTTTCATCCTCACAGTCGATCTTGAAATTGCCATTCAGATTGAAACCTACACCACTACAACCGAGGATGTTTGAAAGAGAATAGTAATTTTTTTTCCAAGTGGATAGCTTACTATTTATATGTGGAGATGATCGCAAATCGGTATTGTGAAAACGTATCTTCATAGCTTCCTCCAATTTTCCCAAGTAACCGGCTCTAAAACCGTTATCACTTCTCCAACCTTCAGTGATCAATGCTTTTAGTGAACTTATGAGGCACAACTCCTCAGATTCAGTCCAACTTCGCCGTCCCTTGTCATTTTTATTACATCTTTTAGGTTGAGAACTAGAACCTATACAAGGGAACACATGCCACAAATATAAATAGATATAAAGCATGAAAAAAATACTTTACATTCACAAGCACAAAAGAAAGTTATAACAACCAATAACTTCAAGAATCATAAACAAACCTTCTTGCAAAGAACTCATGTTTTGAAACCTTAAATCCAATAATCCTTACCACTTTGAAATGGTACCTGAAATACAAATAAGATAAATAACCATTTAAATATTGAATAGCTTGTGCATTCTATAAACTTCAAAAGACAGATTTTATGAATCGTTAATCTTGTTTTTATTTCTTATGTAACTTATGAATTTTTTTTACAGCTTTCTTAAGAGAACAAAAATTTAAGCATAACACATCAAATTAGCACAACCATTACATCCCCCATAAATTATCTGAATATGTGGTCTATTTCCAGATACACTATTGTGTGTTATCCACATATATCCCAAACAAGCACAGTAGAAAAACAAGATTCAATAAAAGAGATGAAAGTCAGACGGGTTTGTGCAATATCTACTTACGAGATTCTGCCTGAAACTTTGTTTAATTTTTGCTCGAACAAAATGCGAAGGAATTACTGCAGCGCCGTTCTTGAAAACACGTCTGAAAAGAAAAGAATGTTGAGGTGTTTTGGTTGTGTTTCAGCTTTACCAAAAAGGGGGTGTTAGATAAAGGTAAGGGTATTTTGGGATTTTCATGTTAAGTTTAAGGCCAATTTGGTCATTGTACACAACATTCACTACTACAATCACACCAACCAAGTGGAAGATTATAATTATCTTCATCCTTAACTACTCTACCAAATGAACTCCTTCATTACTATAAACCCAGCATTTCCTAACACACCATATTATATGTATCCTATCCCACTATATCCTATCATGTCTACCAAATGGACCCTTAGAATATGAAGAAGGGGATTTGAGAAAGGAGGATAAGATTTGACAAGAGAGGATTTCATTAATATTGAAAGAGCTTGTACATAAAATCATAGCATTTTTATCTTGTTATATATGGACTGGAAGCTGAGCATAACTTATAGGTTTATCTTGTTACCAGTGATGCTCCCGTGCACGTGTAGCATTTGTTCAATTATTTTAATATATATTATTTTATATTACTTAAATTTTTTATATTAAATTTATATTCAATCAATTTAAATAATACATTAATAAATTGTAATATAAAAAATATTCTTGATGTATATAAAATTATCACATTAATAATTTGTATTAAATTATATCTCGGACATCATTCTCTATTATCTTTATTCCAAACTAATTTGGTTCGAAACTCATCATAAGTTAACTCTCCTGCTTTTAGATATTTCTTTTTTGCTTCCATCTAATCCAAAAACCTGTCATAATATTTTTAAATGATCGTATCATTTTCATACTAATTTTTTTTTATTTCATGTCATATAAAAAATTAAAGTTATTGTCAATATATTTAACTTAATATGCATATTGCTTATAGTTACACGAACGAAATTAAAAGATTTTACTAAAATAAAATGATGAAGAAACGGAAAAAAAATAATTATATTTAAATGAATTTACTATTCTAGTGGTTTTTAAATAATAAGTTGTACTATTAATAGATTTGTAGGTAGTAGGATATGATGATTGATGCAAAAATTGCATAAAAGAAAAAATGTGTTAAAATTAAGAATCTTGAATGAATATATTTACACATTATTTCAAAAATAATTGCTATCTATATATGATTTGGCTCCAAAAAGTAGTTACCCAAACTTCATTTTAATATATTAATAGATTATTACTTAGATGTAATAATGGAAACTAAGATTTAGAAAACGTAGTTGATGTGAGAAATCAACGTCTCTAGACAAAATTCGATAATTTGATAATAATCAAGTAAAGATCCGAGAATAATTATCCGATATAATAAAGAAGGATATTTCTTACGCTTAGAAAATATTAAATGCACTAGAAGGTTATATCTCACTTGAGATTTATTTAAAGGTTTCGACAAGAGGTCGGACCCGCGCTCCGAGAACGAAGCCAACATCAAGGCTATCCAAGTAGGCTTTTCTCACTCTATGAAAATATATGTGTGCATGCTTTCAAAATGAAACGAGATATTTTCAAAGCACTGTCTTGCCATAAATGTTTTCGATTTATGTATGATGCCTATCTGTTATATGATAATCGAATTCGGGTTACAGTGGGTTAGCGGCTCCACTCGAACTAGTGTACACAATAGACTGTGTGTCAGCGAAAGGTTGACCGGTCAAGTGTCTGTGGGAAGTGACCACTTCCCCAGCACAAATAACGTTCAGATATGGTTGATTACAAAGAACTAGGACTGCAGTCAAACTAGAACTTTCTGAAAGAAATGCTTTGTGAACATAGGTGCTTTAGAAACAAAATCCCTATGGTTCACTTGAAATGGCCTGACGGTTATATATGTAAGTGTGCGATTTCGGCACGTGTCTACTGAGTACAATTTGTACTCAGCCCTGCATATATTTCTAAACGTGCATGTTAAGAATGAAGAAGATGTGGGTGCTAAATTGTGCTTTTTTTTGTCGGACTCCTAGTAGCTGGCTCTTGGGGGTTCTACGTGTCTTCATACACGTAGAATTTTATTACGCGATCCTGCATATTCCGCTGCTAGACCTTATTGTAATAGAACTGAGACTAAACTCTAAATTCTGTTAGTAATGTATCGAGCTTATGACTCTGACTTCCCGATTTACGGGGTAAGTCCTTGCTTTATATTATGAAAGGAATATTTATTGTCTTTCTCTTGTCGTTTATCCCTCTCATTGGTCATGTTCCCGACTTCACTAGAATTAGTAGAAAGCGGACGTGACATAAAGACTGTCATAAGAGTTCAGATAACCAGTTCCAATAACCATTGAATTAAAAGACAAAGTAAATTGTTTGTTTCCAAATGAACAACAATAACCAAACTTGTTCAATAAGAAAATAGAAATTAAATTCCGTCTAAAAGAAGGTACAACGAATGTGTCTTTCAAATCCAAATAAGAACCAGTTCCTAATACCAATCTAAAATCTCCTATTGCCTCTACTTCAACCGATTTTCCATCTCCAACGTAAATGTATCTTTCACCATCACTGGGTTTTCGGTAGCTTAGACAACCTTGCATTGAAATATAAATATGAGTGGTAGCTCCAGAATCTATCCACCAAGTATTCCCAAGTACTGAAGATAAATTAACTTCAGAACAAACCAAATAATAGACCATACCTTTCGTAACACGCCACGCGTGATACTTCACACAGTCTTTCTTTACATGATCCGTCTTCTTGCAAAAGAAACAACTCAGGTCTTTATGCTGTTCTTCGCAGCCGGTGCTTTAGCAGCAACTTCTTTGTCGAAAGGCCTTTTCTTGCCCTTTCCTTTAGAGGTCGTTGCCACATGGGCACTTTCAGTCATCTCTCTTTTCAGTTTCTCCTCCTTCTGAACACACTGAGAAATGAGCTCATTTGGAGTCCATTTCTCTTTTTAACAGTTGTAGCTAGTTTTAAACTGACTAAACTGAGGAGGAAGTGAAATGAGAGCCATGAGTACTAGGAAATCATCAGTAAATTCCATCTTCAAAGCTTTAAGCTTAGAAGAGACATTAAACATTTCCATTAAGTACTCCCTTATGTTTCCTTGACCCTTATATCTCATCGACGTGAGAGTCGAGAGAAGTGACATTAACTCAATTTTGTCATTCTTGGCAAAACATTGCTCGAATTCGTCAAGGAAAACCTTTGTTGAACTGACTTTATCAATGTCATGACCTCTAAAGGCCTTTGGGATGCTATTCATCATGATCATAAGACTTAGTCTGATTGAACGCTCCCACCTCTCATACTCCTTTTTGGAGTCAAGAGTGTTATCAGCAGTGAGAGGTGCTGGTTGTTCAGACTGGAATACCAATTTCAGATCCATGCATCCCAACATTATCAATAGGTGTCGTTTTCAATCATTGAAATTGCTCCCATTAAGCATGAGAGGTGGATTAACGCCAGGTGACATAATATTCATGGATGACATATTAGCTGAATTAGAACAAAAGAATAAAAGAAGAACTTGATAACCAAATTAAGTAATGAATGCACAAAAAAGATTTTATGTCCTAGCTAATGGTCAAGGTGTTTAAAAAACTCATCCGAGATACCAAGTGCATCACCAATGTCTATCCTTTGGGCTTCAACATTGGCTGCAAACAGTACTCTTGATATAGTGATCAAATGTTGACAGTAAGGGCGTGCCGAACAATAATAAATCTTTGGATTGTATTGCTGATCACACAAGTTCATCTAGATAACTGTCACACACTTATCTCCACAGTATGTGTAGACAACTCTGCCAGATGCGGACCTTCCTTTGGGCCGATCACACAAACACATGAGTTGAGAACACAATTCAACCATATATAGGGCTAGATGTAGTAGTCTACACAAAAGAGGTCACTTTGGTGACATATTGCTTCAATTAAAACACCTAAAAATTGAAGTTCAGACGCAATTCCATCAACTTCGGCGACTGGATCGGCGACCCGGTCCGGGTCGCCGAAGTCGCAACCAAAACATTTTAATTCATGCAATATGAATTAAATTTGAAACTCATTTTAATAACCTAGGTTGCGTGCCAACTACTATGGGGATTTTATAATGGATAAAGCTCAGAACTCAAAACATACATATATGACATGATTTAAAAGAAATAATTGAAATTCTCGATTGGCGTGGACAATTAACAAAGCAAAACCATAAGAAGATTCAAGTAGGTGTTCCTATTTCCCCATACAAAAGAAATGATTAATTGTTAATAGCCAATTTAGAAATTTAAGGAAGCCGAAAACAATCATAAACAACGAAAGAAATAAATGAATATTCAATTCTCAGACAAACGAATGAAAATTAAACTGAAGGATCAATAATATAGATTACATAATAACATAATCCCAAATAATTATCATGTAGAGTGACTCTAATACCACTTGTTAGAATCATAATATCAAAATAGGGGAAAAACTGTAAACCCTAGATTATGAACTCTACTGATAATTATCAAAAAATATAATCTGAAGGCGGAAACGTGAACCTAGAAATGCCATTGAATTGAACGGAAGATGATTTGACCAGTGGATGACTTGATGGAACTTCCGGAGAATGATCACGCCTCTGCACCATAAGTTCTATTCTGATGGGGAAAAATAGAATATGAGTAACGTGATTGGGGACCATACATCCTTTTATATATAGTAAACTTAATTGTAATTGCAAGTCAACCCCTCAATAACTTTACAATTACACATAAAATTGTACACATTATATAATAGCTTAAATAATACATTATTATTATATCTGTGACCACATTAATGATCGTAGAATAAATTAATTTAACATTTGCTACGTGCACAAACATTAACTCCAAAACATTATATAGTTTAGCATTGATATTGATTGTTGTATTTTACTTTGGTTTGATTTATAGATGGAGCTTCCAAAGTGGACTGATATTGTTAAAACTGATGTGTTGAAAGAACTCGCTCCCTATGATCGCGACTGGTACTACATCAGGACTGGTAATCCCCCTCTGCCTATACTTTTGTTCTGATTGTAAATATGTAGTCGGTGAACGCTGCTGCATGATGATGTGTTGATAATAAGTCGTTTGATTTTGCAGCTTCCATGACTAGGAAGATTTACATAAGAGGAGGTCTTGGCGTCGGTGCCTTCCGTAGGATTTATGGCGGTAGCAAGAGGAATGGAAGCCGTCCACCTCATTTTAGCAAGAACTCTGGATCTGTAGTTCGTCATATTCTGCAACAGCTCCAGAATATGAACATCGTTGAGCTTGATTCGAGGGGGTAAGTGTCTCCCCAGTTATGTTGAATTGTGGATATATGTGCAATTGTGCATACTGTCATGTAGGAATATAGTACAATAAATTGATTGCGTGGATCGGTAATCCCAATTTGGAAGTTATCGGTGTCTCAAAATTTTGCCATCTATCCTGGATTTCTTTGTGTTTTCTCTTCAATTTGATGATATAATTGTAAACATGTATATTTCGTAGTATGCATACTAAATGTAAATAAAAATATATTCATAACTATGAACCGTTCGTTGTTTTGTACAAATGCTGTAGAATTTAATGTTGTGGCATTAGACGTTAGTTGCTACAAATAGGTGGTTTACCTTTGCCCTACACTGATCTCTCTTTGTGGCAGCAGCATAGCTTATATGCCTGCCTTGTTTATCTTATTATCTAAGATTTACTCTATTATGCTTAACTTGTTTTACATCCAGTGGCCAAAGGGATCCGGACCAAGTTGCTGGAAGGATCGTTGTTGTCGCTAAATAGATTTTTCGAAAATGTTCATGTTTTGACAAATAGTTTTGGTTCTTGAATTTTCAAAGAGAGGTGGTTGGATCATTGAGTTATATTTTTGTACCATCTATGACGTGATGTCTCGATTCTTCCTCGTATTCCAATTCCTATATTTGAGTTCACAATTGTTATTTACAAATGCAACATTTCCCAAAGTTCTTGATTAGATGGTTTGAGGATCTACTTGTTTAAATAATATGTTAGTAATGCGTTTCACTGTAGGAAAGAGCTGACATTTTATTCTTTAAATAATTGGAGCAAATGTTAGATGAGTGTCTTTGAAAGTAAAAAGGGGATATGACAAAAGGCAAGGAATTTAAAGTGAGGTTACGTCTTAAAATAAACAAGAGTGTTTGATGTGAAATTAACTAAAATAACTACAACATCACCCTGTTTTAGGACGGATGCACAAATTCACATCTATTTCATTTGGTTTCTCTATGGCCTCGGTGAAGTGATCAAATGAAACACGTGTGAGTTGAGATAAAAAGGTGGGGTAGCTTTTATAATAACCATTTTGTTATAGTAAACCCAAATAATAGTCACACGTATAAAAAATTATAAATCTAGTCTTCTATGTCTATAATACCCTCCATCTAATTAATTCCTTCAAAATACTACAGAATTTAAAAATAAAATTTGGTTTATAATTAAATACTATACCCTACCATATGAACCCTAGGCATGAATCTATAATAATAATTTATTTTACAATACGAACCAAATCAAGTTAGTTATTGGATTATGAGCAGTTATTCTTCAAAATATATATAATGAATAAGTATGTTAATTTAATTAATGAAAGGGCAATAAAGGAAAAATAAATACAGAGTGGTTACTATTTTATTATTTTTATTTGTATGATTATTTTTTGTGTTTTGAATATTAAAGTGGCTAGTTTAGCCTATTTCCCCTAAAAAGATTGCGGTATTTGATTTAGTTTTCTATAACTAAATTAAATTAAAATTTAGATGGAAAAAAAATCAAATTAAAAAATTAAATTAACCGAATCAGGAAAAAATTATTTTGATTTGATTTGATTTATACTAATATTTTATTTCGTTACTAATTTAATTCATTGTTTTAATTAATAAAGTAATAAAATATGATCATTCATATGCATCTTCAATGGTTTCAGCTTTCATGTACCAAAATATAATTTCTTTTGAAAAGTATAGAATTAAAACTTACAATGATACTAAAATGACAATCATCCATGTATCATTGGTATCTTATAATTTTTTGAATCTTATAATTCTACTTCCATAAACCTAAAAAAGGGTTAAATGAAACAAAGCATGTAGAATATTACATTTAATTTGTTACATAATGTAATATTTTAAAACATAAGATAAAATATAACTAAAAATAAAATAATAAATATATGGTGAAATATTTTTATTTAATAAAAATAATGTTTTTAATTTTCATGCGGAATCTAATTTCTCAATTGGTTAGTTAAGTCCATGAGAATTTTAACACGTTTTCTTGCTGCATCTAGTTCACTGAAAAATATAATATTAAAAAAATATTTCAAGAGAAACAAAAGAATGTTACATTCAATTATTATTCTCATGTTTTTCCTTGGTCAAAAACCGAACAACTACATAGTAATATCTTACCTCTAAGTATGTCCCTCCATGTAGATTGTAGGATATAGCATAACAGTGAAAAAAATATATATATGCAATGATGTGAATTCTGTCCTTCCTATTTGATTTTACCATTTTTGTTCACTTTTGTGCAAGTTGGTAGATTTATTGATAACTTATTGAGAACAAAGGTGAAATTTATCACTCTCTTTGGAATCTAATTTCGCGAGTAGGACGTTCGTGCAAGTTGGTAGATTTTTTTAGAACAAAACATTGATAATAATATGAAAATTTCAGCATCAGATACATATATATAACATTCGTCCTGATCCAATTTCGTCTACAATATTTATCTTATACATGAACTAACTAACTACAATAACAAATATATGTTTATCTTTCTCCAAAGAAGAAATACAAATTGTCATGATTACTGATAATAAGTATCAAAGTTAAGTAATAACACTAGTAAAAATAAATAAAAATCTTGTATTATATCAGAACTCTGGGGAAAAATGGAAGAAAGAGGAAATTATCAATAAATTTGGCACAATGGTGTGCCAAGCAAACCATTTTTTGCACCCAAAATTGCAAGCCTCTCACAAATAATTGCATATACAAATGTAAGGAATGACCAAGATTAATTGCTAGTGTATGACACACTCCAATCCTCCATCATAGTTCACTGGCATCGTGCAGTGAAGTCATCCGACGATAAGAAGCACTTGATCTTCTTCTGTTGGGGTAAGTTGAAGTTGGGATCTTTTGGTTTAGTCGGGTGCTTCTCAGATCTGATATGAATGAGGACAATCGGGATGTTATGTAAATACGGCATGCAGCTCAGTTTGCTTGATATAAATACAAGTGAGCCTCACCTTCTGGGGATGAAGGGCCTGTCAAAATAAGGCATAGGTTGAGCTTTTGGAACGAGCTCCTTCCTCAGCCTCCTAATTTCTTCTTCTTCTTCCATCTGCAAAAGTAGAAAACTTATAGTCTCCAAGAAAATGATTTTAGTGTTTGATTGACCAAGTTTAGGATGAAGGTGTGCAGTACCTTCTGCTGTCTTTCTCTTTCCATCCGGTATTGTTCAATCATATTCATTTTCTCGGCAACCTTGATAAAAGACAGGTAAGAAATTTGGTAACTCGGGGGGAAATTACTAGCACAGCATGACTGATGTATTCATAGATATTTTATGTAGACATTTGAAATATGTGTAATACGTGTAAACTTGTGTTGGTAGAAACTGGAAAGCATTCATGGATATGTTTTCAATAGACCTGCATTCATAACTTCATTATATGTCATTCATACCTGATGGTCAAATTCAGATCGATCTACAGCCCTTACGTCACTGTGCAAGACTAGATCAACTGGCCTTGTGATTTCTTTAACTGGAGGCTTCACCAAACACTGAGAAATAACAGGTCAATATTTATTGAATGGGTTAACAAAATTTATTATGTATGATCCGACTATTTTGAGAAAGAGAGAAATACAACTCTAAGATTGTCCGATCAACATATAAACAACATAAAATACAAACCAACATGAAATACAAACATATCAAATTAACAATGATAACATTTTGTCATGCTTGCGACGATGTGTTTTAGTAGGATGTTTGTTGCTTCAGCCAATATTTCCACATGCAAGAGCATAGATTCTGATATCGAAAATGACTCAAAGAAAAAAAGGAGTTTTTCTAACAATATACTCCCTCCGTCCCAATAAAGTAGTACTCCCTCCGTCCCACGAAAGTAGTCCCCTATTATATTGAAATGAGTGTAGTATTATAATCAAAGGGGACTACTTTGGTGGGACGGAGGGAGTATTACTTTCCCGATTAGGCTGTCCCAATTCCATTTTTGGCAAAAAAAAAAAAAGTCTACCTATTAATGTAAACTCACTTTTAGAAAGAATAAGATTTACCTCTGGTTCATCTGTAGTCCAAGGAAGACCTTGTGCTATAGGTACCCTCATCCGTTCCTCTTCCTCAACCATCTCTTGTAACCTTTTCATGAATTCTTCCTCCTTGCACCTTCCTCTTTCCTGCAGTAGGAAAATTGCCAATTTCTTTTAGTTATTTAGAAGAAATGATGAGAACTAAGAGCCATCTATCTACTCAACACATCCAAAAGGTAAGCAATTCATAATCCCAGGGTTATGCTTTAAATGGAAGAAAATCATTCACTCGTTGCCTCTACTTCTTCTTGTCAGTGAAAAAAGCACACACTATAATAATTGCATCTCTAACTATACAACTCAACTGGTTACTCAGGAAACATGCTCACAACGATACTGCATATATTTCCCATTAATTCCCATTACACTGACTTGGGACGAAGAATTGATATGTTGTTTTGTGCATAGAACCTACTTTTTAATTAGTTATTAAACAACCTATATGTGCCCGAGAGTGCTTCCTCTGTCAGTAGAACTATAATATTCTATCACCTCCTTGCAAGGTTACCAGAAACACTCTTACAGATATCTGCTGTACATGAAGATTGACAAGTAGAACTACACATCTTTCTCACTATCACCATGCCAACTTGGCATGCAAAAAATTGACAAGTTTTTGTGCAGGGAACCTATTAATTGATTGGTTATTAAACCTACACTAAGGCTTTGTTTCAGCAAAACTAGATTATGGTTATGTACAAGAAGACATTGTCTGTACTGATTACTTTCCTTTTCAATTATGAAGTTCCCAACACAGAGCTGAAATTTTCCCTTTAAATCACACACAGTATAGCAGGTATAAGTCAGATTTTTCCTTAAGAAGTATACCTCTGTCCTGAGCATGAAAGGCTTTTGAGAGGTTACCCTCGGCTGCTTTCTCTTCCAGACTCTTCTAGCACGATTTGCAGCTGATTCAGTGCTCTGCATTATATAAAAACTAAGATAAGGGAACGGAAAACAACGGCCTCAAAAAGACAAGTAAGGTTAAAAGATCTCACACTTCCCCTGATCTTTAGGCCAGCAGCAGATGCTATTGTTGAAATACTGATGCAAAGACACAAATGTCAGGTGAGAACCAACACACACTATCAAGTTATGTCATCACTCAAATATATCTGAGCTACTCAATCTCACTAACCTTTCTTGACTGCTGTCTAAAGAATATGAACGGCGTGAATCAAGGCCTAGGCTCTCTGACGTCAGATAAAAATTTGAAGGACATAACGAAGAAGTTGAAACCTGCGTCTCTGGCGCTTTAGGATGTTGCTCGTCTACACCACTCTTATCATGCTCCGCCTCCTCCACATCATTTTCCTCCGAATCCCCCAATTTAAACGCTGAAAGCTTCTCAAATTCCTTCACTAAATTCATCACCCTCCCAGAACCTGGCGTTCTTACCCTCACTTTTGCTTCTTCCAACAACCTTTCCCTACTCCTCTTCACGCCCGTATCATCATTGAGCGCTGAATCATCAACACTATTCTTGTTTGATGTATTAACTTCTGATAAGGCACTATCTCCCACCATTTTTGTTTCAAGTTTCTCGCCTCCCTTCTGAGACATCAAATCTAGCTCCTCAAGCTTATCGAAAACCTCATCCTCGATTTCTTCCCGATTCCGGAAAAATTTTTCCTGAGAGGCTCGCAAACTATCGTACGCCAAGCACAAGCACTTGGACTTTCCAACCGCCTTCTTACACTTGGTGCAAGCCGTAGCAGCAGCACCCAAGGAACTCTGGTCCTGGTTCCGCACTTTCTTCTTTGCGATAATGAACTTCCTATCACGAATCTTCTTCTTCGCCGACGGCGAAGCCAAATTCAATTGGTTAGAATTGGAGTTAGGGTTTGGGTGTCTGTTGGCGGATTTCTTCGCGCTATTTTCAGATTTGGCGATCGACGGAGAATTCGAGAACTTCAATAGCGGACTCGAAACGTTCGGATTTACATTCTCGGAGTGGCGTACGGATTCATTCAACTTCGATCGGGCAGATCTATCTTTCGCAGGAGTAATCACACCTACGGCTGCGGATGATTTCGAACTTGAATCCATGGGGAAATTGATCACGCAATCACTCGATCAGTCGGGATCTGGAGAGAGAGATAGAATCAGATGATTGCAGCTCGTTTATGGGTAAAGCAGATTTTTACAAGATTTACAGAGTGAATTTGGCAGTTCATTGATGAAGGAAAGCGAGAAATGAAAAAATTAGGGGAAGAAAATAACGTTGCGCTAGGGCGCTCGGTTTATAACGGCTAGTTTTGTTTGCGGTAGCTTTGGAGCGTCGGATCAATTTGTTTGAATATCGATGTGAATTTTCACCGTTTGATCTGCGTATTACATTACCGTTGTGTTCTGTTCTGGCTACACATTTGGAAATTTGGACTCTATAATAGACATGCCATTAAAATAATAATTCATAACAATAATAATCATATTCCTTCTAAAAATAAGTTACTTAGATACAAATACAATATCGAATTTTCTTAAAATGCTTCTGCATTTTTTGATTCGATAATACTTGCAGTTGCAGTGTCGTTTTTGTTAGTCCACTGTTGCGGCTATACTATTCTTTTAGTGGCGGCAATAGTGGAGCTATGAAATACTACACCAAGAATTTCCAACCCTATAGCTCTCAATTCTTGACAAATTGGAGAAAGGAGCCGCAACAATTAATGTGGCTATCCAAATCTCCTGCCTATATATATGTACCATTCTTCGTGTTTTAAAATGTACAACGGAGTGAAAAAAGAGAGAGCAAAAGAGAGTTAGGAGTTGAAGTTGGGGTTGAGAGAAAAGTTTAAGTGTAAACTTTTGGTGTGAGAAAATTAGATAGTAATTTTCTCGGGGTTAACGGGTTGTGAGTTGAGTGTTGTGAGTGTTGTAAACACTTTATTATCTCCTTGTTTAAATAGATCTGCAGCAGCTCAGAGACGTAGGCATAATTGACCGAACTCCGTTATCAAATTCGTGTCATTATTCCGCATTTATTTTTGCTATCACATATCTGGTTAGAGGGAAATTTTATCCGATTTTTCCCAACAACTGGTATCAGAGCCACGTTGGTGGCGGATACTTTCGATATATTTTTTTGTTGTTGTTACTATTCACGTGAATAGTGAATTTCGTGAATAGTGAAAAATTTTCGGCAGTTCCAGTTTGTCGATAAAAGGTGTTTCAAACACGGTGCTTAGCTGGAAAAAAAAAATCAAAAATGATCCCAAGAAGTCCAGATTCGAGTGGGAGCAATGGCTGCAGGCGAAGGAAAGGTGAAAATCAAAAAGTTTGATGGTGCGGACTTTGGCTTCTGGAAAATGCAGATTGAAGACTATTTGTACCAGAAGAAGCTATACCAACATCTCTCAGGAATACAACCAGAGGGCATGAAGGATGAGGACTGGATTCTCCTCGACAGGCAAGCCCTCAGAGTCATTCGACTGACGTTATCCCGCAATGTTGTCTTCAACATAGCAAAAGAAAAGACCACGGCGGGTCTTATGGCGGCTCTCTCCAGTATGTACGAAAAGCCGTCGGCCTCAAACAAAGTCCATTTGATGAGGTGGTTATTCAACTTACGGATGACAGAAGGTGCATCGGTGACTCAACATCTAAATGAACTCAACACAATCACAACTCAGTTGAGTTCTGTGGAGATCGAATTTGACGATGAAGTTCGAGTTTTGATTCTCTTATCATCTCTACCAGACAGTTGGAATGCTACTGTTACAGCAGTTAGCAGTTCATCGAGAAACAACAAACTAAAGTCCGATGATGTTCGAGATCTAGTATTGAGTGAAGAAATTCGGCGGAGGGAATCAGGTGAAGTGTCAACCTCTTCAGCTCTTTATACCGAGTCCAAAAGAAAAGAATTTCAATTGCAATAGATCCAAATCTAGAAGAGGCAAATCTAGATCGAGAAAGAAAGATCTTAGCTGCTTTAATTGTGGCAAGCTGGGACACTTCAAGAAGGATTATCGAGCACCAAAAAGGAATGGTGGTGCACAAGATTCTGCCAACGTAGCCGAAGAAGCAGATGATGCTATGATTCTCAGCGTCAACAGCCCGATTGAATCATGGATCTTGGATTCAGGGGCATCATTCCATGCCACCCCATGTCGAAAAATCATGGAAAACTACGTCAGTGGTGATTTTGGGAAGGTTCATCTAGCTGACGATGAAACTTTAAAGATCGAGGGAAGAGGTGATATCTGTTTGAAGCTTCCGAATCAGATAACTTGGAAGTTGCAAAATGTAAGACACATTCCCAGTCTTAAAAGGAATTTGATTTCGGTGGGGCAACTTGATGGAGAAGGTTACTGCACAATCTTCTCAGATCATGAATGGAAGATTACCAAAGGAGCACTTGTCGTTGCTCGGGGTAAGAAAAATGGTACTCTCTATGTAACGTCAAACTTAAAGAATATCATTGCAGTAGCAGATGTTGATGGAGAATCCAATTTGTTGTCAAAAGGGAAGCTGCCACATCTAAAGAAAGTAGATGTCGGGCTATGTGAAGATTGCATCTTTGGAAAATAAAAAAAAGTCAGTTTTTTACAAAGATTGGCAAGACGCCCAAGACAGAGAAATTGGAATTGGTCCATACCGATGTATGGGGACCATCTCTTTCAGGCTCGGTATACTATGTCACCTTCATTGATGATTCTACAAGAAAGGTGTGGGTTTATTTTTTGAAAAAGAAATCAGAAGTCTTTGATACCTTCAGAAAATGGAAAGCCATGGTTGAAAATGAAACCGGTTTGAAGGTCAAACAGTTGAGGTCCGATAATGGAGGAGAATACCGAGATAGCAGGTTTAGAGAATTTTGCGCAAATAGTGGAATTAAAATGGAGAAAACAATTCCCATGACTCCGCAGCAAAATGGAGTGGCAAAGCGCATGAATAGAACTCTGAATGAACGTGCCAGGAGCATGAGGATACATGCCGGCTTGCCCAATATGTTGTGGGCTGAAACTGTCAACACTGTGGCCTACTTGATCAATCGTGGGCCCTCAGTTCCGTTGGATGGAAAAATACCAGAGGAAGTTTGTAGCAAAAAGCAGATAAATCTTTCACACTTGAGAGTGTTTGGTTGCATCTCTTATTTACTAATTGATACTTTTCAACGAAGTAAACTCGATACAAAATCTAACAAATGTGTTTTTGTTGGATATGGCAGAGACGAGTTTGGCTACCGATTTTGGGACTATGAAAATCGGAGGATCATCCAGAGTAGGGATGTCATATTCAATGAGAGTGTGACATACAAGGATAGGATGACAATAGAATCAAGAAGCCCAAACAACAAAGCTGAAACAAATGAGAAATTCGTTGAGTTTGAGGAGATTTCTGATAAAGATGTTCAGATCAATCCTGAAGCAGTTGGTGGAGAACCAAACACGCCAGGACCAAGACGCTCCTCCAGAATTCCCAAACCAACATAATGCTATTCGCCTTCTTTGCATTATCTGTTGTTAACTAGTAGTGTAGAACCGGAGTGTTATGATGAAGCTATGCAAGTGGAGAGTTCGGCCAAGTGGGAGTCTGCCATGAAAGATGAGATGGACTCGCTCATGTCCATCAGACATGGAAATTAGCCGAATTACCACTAGGCAAGAAAGCACTTCATAACAAATGGATTTTCATGATAAAAGAAGAGCATGACGGGAGCAAACGCTACAAAGCGAGATTGGTTGTGAAAGGATTTCAGCAGAAAGAAGGTGTTGACTACAACGAAATTTTCTCCCCAGTCGTGAAGCTGACTACAATCAAACTGGTGTTGAAAATGGTAGTTGCGGAGAATTTACATCTTGCGCAACTAGATGTAAAAACAGCTTTCCTTCATGGAGACTTGGAGGAGGAGATCTATATGAAGCAACCACAAGGCTTCATAAAAGCAGACAAGAAAAACCTGGTGTGCAGGTTGAAGAAAATCTTGTACGGTTTAAAACAAGCTCCGAGGCAGTGGTACAAGAAGTTTGATAGTGTTATGAGTGATATTGGTTTCACCAGATGCCAAGCAAATCATTGTTTCTACATCAAGAAGTTTGACAATAGCTTCATTATCCTATTGTTATATGTAGATGACATGCTCGTTGCAGGTTTAGATATGCAAGAGATTGATAATTTGAAGCAGGAACTGTCAAAGAATTTCGCAATGAAAGATTTGGGTGCTGCAAAGCAAATTCTTGACATGAGGATCAAGAGAGATGAAAATTCGGGGACTTTGATGTTGTCGCAGACTGAGTACATCAACAAAGTACTCTCCAGGTTCAACATGCAAGATGCTAAACCAGTAAGTACACCTTTAGGTGTTCATTTCAGGCTTTCCAAGGACCAATCACGGAAGACAGAGGAAGAACGTGCACATATGGCTAAGGTTCCATATGCCCCAGCAATTGGATGTCTCATGTATGCTATGGTCTGTACCAGACCAGACATTGCTCAAGCAGTGGGAGTGGTAAGCAGATACATGAATAATTTGGGCAAAGTTCACTGGGAAGCAGTCAAATAGATCCTCAGATATCTACGAGGTACCACTAACAAAGCACTATGTTTCAAAGGTGGAGATACGACACTCACAGGCTATGTGGATGCTGATTTAGCCGGAAATGTCGATGTCAGAAAGAGCACTACGGGTTATATCTATACTCTTGGTGGAACAACAGTGAGTTGGGTTTCTTAGCTGCAGAAGATAGTTGCTCTCTCCACAACTGTAGCAGAATATGTTGCTGTCACGGAAGCCAGCAAGGAAATGGTTTGTCTACAAGGTTTCTTGGAGGAATTGGGCAAGAAGCAGCAAGAAAATGTGTTGTATTGTGATAGTCAGAGTGCTATCCATCTAGCAAAGTATCCGTCTTTCCATTCCAGAACGAAGCACATACAATTGCGGTATCATTTTATCTGGTCACTTTTGGAAGATGGGATTTTGAAACTCGAGAAGATAGATGGAGCTCAAAATCCAGCGGACATGCTAACGAAGATGGTATCCATCGACAAACTGAGGTTGTGTTCAGTTTCAGTAGGTCTACTAGAGTGACGAAGACCGGAAGAACTGCTGCATTGATCAAGGTGTAAAGACAGATTGAAATCAGTCTTCAAGTGGGAGATTGTTAGTCCACTATTGCGGCTATGCTATTCTTTTAGTGGCTGCAATAGTGGAGCTATGAAATACTACACCAAGAAATTTCCAACCCTATAGCCATCAATTCTTGACAAATTGGAGAAATGAGCCGCAATAATTAATGTGGCTGTCCAAATCTCCTGCCTATATATATGTACCATTCTTCGTGTTTTAAGATGTACAACGGAGTGAAAAAAGAGAGAGCAAAGGAGAGTTAGGAGTTGAAGTTGGGGTTGAGAGAAAAGTTCAAGTGTAAACTTTTGGTGTGAGAAAATTAGATAGTAATTTTCTCGGGGTTAACGGGTTGTGAGTTGAGTGTTGTGAGTGTTGTAAACACTTTATTATCTCCTTATTTAAATAGATCTACAGCAGCTTGGAGACGTAGGCATAATTGGCCGAACTCCGTTATCAAATTCGTGTCATTATTCCACATTTATTTTTGCTCTCACATATTTGGTTAGAGGGAAATTTTATCCAATTTTTCCCAACAGTTTTCACATTCATGGGTACACTTAATTTGCACGACAATTTCCTAAATTAACGGTGTTAATATTTTATACTCCCTTCGTCCACGAAATTGATTTACTCTTTGACCCGACAACGGGTTTTAATAAATTGCTTTGACTTTGTGTATAAAGTGTAGTGTGTAGAAAGTGTAGTGTGTAGTTAGTGGAATATGGGTCTCACTTGTAGATATAATTGAAATGTGTGTAGAAAGTGTAGTGTGTAGTTAGTGGAATATGGGTCCAACTTGTAGATATAATTAAAATTGATGTAAACTTGTATGCATTAATTAATTAAAGATTTATTTTGAGTATGTATTAATTAATTAATTAAAGATTATTTAATTAATTAATGATTTAATTTATGTTTGGATTTAAACATTTCAATTAATTACGTAAATGAATCTACATTAATTAATTAAATGAATCTGTATACATGAATTAAGGATATGCAAATGAATCTACATAGATTAATTAAACATTAATTAAGTCATAATTAATCATTAATTAAACATTAAAGTGTACACAATAAAGTGTACACATTAATTAACCATTAATTAAACATTAAACTGCATAAAAGAAGAAAAACAAAATTAAGAATACAAAGTAAACCAAACATTTTGATTAAGTAAAAATAATGTCAGTAGTATTCCACTTCTACTAGAAGTTGATGTGATCGAAAAAAAGGAGGGAATTAAAATGGCTAAACATACTTCTCCCACCAATTTTTAACTGTACACACCTTAAGCTATATAGACAACTTAAGTGTTAAAAATCTGAGTACATTCACAATAGCAACACAAAAAAAATCCTCCTACTTACTACTGCAACAACTCCACGCCATGGAAGGTCTAAGTAAAGCAAAAAAGATGACTGATGAGGAGAGAAATCTCCTTGGGCAGTGGTTGATGAGGCAGATGGAAGATGAAAAGTTGAAGTGTGGATCATTTACGAAAGCAAGTGAAGTCTTCGGGGTGAGTAGGCAGACGGTTTGGATTTGGTGGAAGCAAACACAATAGCAACTTGCTAGATGCCAAGCTGTTAACCTGAATTCAAAACATAAAGGAATTGAGCACAAATATAAAATGAAGCTGGATGTAGATGCAGTTAAGTCGCTTACGGTGCTTCAGAGGTCGTCCATAAGGAAAATGACATGCAAGCTAAATGTAAGTAAGATCCTAGTTGGAAACTGGATAAAAGAAAAGCAAATTAGACCACATACAAGTGCTATAAAGCATGCTCTAACTCAACAAAACAGAATTGCAAGGTTGAGATGGAGTTTAAGTCACCTCGATGCAGGAATGGGCAGAGGAGCAGTGAAGTATCAAAGCATGGAGAATATTGTCCACATCGATGAAAAATGGTTTTATATGACCAAAACAAGTTGTAGGTATTACCTTTTGCCAGATGAAACAGAGCCATACAGGTCTTGCAAATCCAAGAGATACATTACCAATGTAATGTTCATGTGTGCCGTGAGTAGGCCACAATTTGCAGATAATGGAAGCATAGAGTTTGATGGGAAATTTGGGATTTTCCCATTCACAACTCTAGAAGTAGCAAAGAGGAATTCAAAGAATAGAAGGAAAGGCACGTTGGAAACTAAACCAATTCATTCCATCACAAAAGATGTAATCAGAGACTGCCTCATACAAAAGGTGATTTACCTTATTTTTGCACTATCAGACTTTTACAAGTCATTATTTAGTCTTTAATTATGTGTTGCTTTTACAGATTATACCAAGCATTAAGGCAAAATGGCCTGCTAATGCAAGCAAAGAGATCATAATCCAACAAGACAATGCAAAGCCTCACATAGCACACAGTGACCCAGATTTCATCAAAGCAGCAACATCAGATGGATTCAATATAAAGCTAGTGTGTCAACCACCTAATTCACTAGATTGTAATGTGTGATCTAAGCAATTCAGAGCATACAAGATGATAAGGCTTGCAGTGGTGTGGATGACTTATCGAAGAATGTGGAGACTGCATTTCAAGAACTGACACCAGAAACTCTAAACAATGTGTTTTTAACATTACAAGGGGGCTACACAGAAATCATGAATGTGAAGGTCCCACACATGGGAAAGGCAAGACACATAAGGGCAGGAACACTTCCTAAGTGTTTGGAGGTGAAAGAAGACTTGATAAAGGAATGCTTGGAGTACTTGGCAGTAAGTGAGAATGTTGGTGGTACAACCTATAACATAGATCAATTGGGGGCAGCTTTTGGTATATAAGTAGGTGGAAAATAAACTTTTTTTTATCTAATTGTTTTAGATATGTTTACAGTATAAGCAACTTAGAGTTTTTGGGAGTTGTTTTGGATGTAAACAGTTTTTTGGCAACACATTGTGTAAACAATCTCAGCAATCAATAGAGGTGATCATGTTTGCATCATAGACTCTCTAATAAATACACAAAAACACACAACATAACTTACACTCAACCTCCAAAACAACAACTCTAAAAGCATAATGTGAAGTGAAGGTTGAAAATCAGATTTTATACCCTCAGCTAACCATCATAGGGCTCTTGCAAAATCAGATTTTATACCCTCAATTATTGATTCAGAATTGCAGTGAATGCATCATGTTTGCTCTAGGTGTTCATGTATAACATAGAGGTGACAGAAACACAGACAAGAGCTCACACTAAACCTCCAAACCAAGTTAATTCAAGACACATAGAGGTGGCATAAACACATGGAAAACATGAAATCAGTGGCTGAAAATCCTCAGCTAAGCATCATAGGATGCAAAATCACAGCAACAACTAATGAAACATGCTTCCATATGATAACCTACACAATAATGAATTTAGAATGGTAGGAAATGCATAAATGTTTGCTCTAGGATTTCATCACAGGGTACACATAAATCACCATCACAGAGGCGTCACCATCACAGATAAGACCATCACATATATCTCCATCAACGAGAAAACCCTAGAACACCATCACATAGGCATCACAGAGACATCACCATCAAAGAGATAACACGGAGGACACCCTCAAAGAGGCATCAACTCTAGAACCATCAAAGAGGACACCATCACAGATGGAACAACATCAGAACACCATCAATTAAGCATCAACATCAATGAGGCATCACAGAGGACACCATCAAGGAGGCATCATAGAGGACACCATCATAGAGGCATCAACTCTAGAACCATCAAAGATGCATCAACTCTAGAACCATCAAAGAGGACACCAACACATAGAACACCATCAGAACAACATCATTTAGGCATCAAATATGCATCAACATCAAAGAGGCATCACAGAGGACACCATCAGAGAGGACACCATCACATGAAAACCCTATAACACCATGCATCATAAATCACAGAGCCATCAGAGATCCCAGAACCCTCAAAGAACACATAAAGGCCAACTACGCCACAAACAAAGGCCAACTACACCCACAAATAAAGAATCAGAGGCCAACTACGCCACAAACCAGCTATATCGGGCCAACTACGCCCACATGATATCTAACACAGGCCAACTACGCCTGAAAATAAAAAATGAGAGAGATATACCTTCTGTTTCTGAAAGAAACAGAAATTCCTCCACCATAGGGAACCAAATCCCAACCAGCTTTCGAAACCAAGCCTTGTTCTCATCATTCCACTTCCATTTGCCATAATCATCAAGATATGAATCAGGGAGGCTTGGAGATGGAGTTTCCTCCACAACCGTGTTTGAATCACCAAAGAAATAGCTAGGCTCACATAGAACATATTGAGTCGAGGTTGCAGGGGTGAAACACGAAGAATCACTGTCAGCGGCGAGTAAATGGTGTGGAGGGGAAGAATCACCCAACACAAAGTGTAGATCTGTTGTGGGAGGTGAAGAATCACCCTTCACATATAGTGGAAGGGAAGTGGTAGGAGTCGAATCACCCATCCAGAGATGGATTTGGTGTTCTAGGGTTTTATGGGATGGAGATGCAGATGTGGTGTTCTTGGGTTTCTCGATGGAGAAGTAGAGATGGTGTTGAAGAGCTTCGATGGAGATGCGGGGAAGAGAGACAGAGAGGCAGTCTAGGGTTTCTCAATGGAGATGGAGAGAAGGAGGCAGAGAGGTAGTTCTAGGGTTTGTCGATGGAGTAAAGGAGGAGATAGGGTGAATGGTGTAGGAATCGAGATGGAGGATTCTAGAGTAAAGGATAAGATTAAAGTGGTTGGGGAGAATTAAATTGTTTGAGGATTAAATTTAGGAATGAGTTGGGTTTAATTTTGTGTTAAAATGTTTAATTGGGTTGAGTTTAGTTTTAGTTTAATTTTGGGATGATTTGGATTTTAATTTTATGATTAAGTTGTTTAATTGGGTTGGGTAGTAAAATTAGATAAATTAAATTGTGGGCCCATTAGTGTTAATTAGGTAATTATTATAAGTTTGTAAGGATGAAATTGTAAAATGGATGGTTTCCAAAAATAGAAAGGAAAAACGTAAACCATTTTCGTGGACGGCCCAATATAGCAATACGTAAACTATTTTCGTGGACGGAGGGAGTAAAATAGTTTGATATATAATCAGTGAGTTTATTGTCTCTACAAAACATTTTTCTTGAACTCCGCACTATGATCATTTGACATTTGTTGGCAAATAAAATCACAATATACGTACGGCACTGAATTCATTTGAGATCATCTTCAATATTTCACACTAATTTTACATATTTTTGCAATAATAGTCGCACCATACATTCATCATTAACCAAAAAATTCCAACTCAAATACAAAAACATATTTTTTATATATTCATTCTCGTATTACTTTGTACAATTTTGCAAGACAAACTTTTATATTTTTTCATATGCCATATTAGCTCCATTCAACTTTTCAAATTATCCAATTTCAATTTTAATTATTCTTAAATAAATAAATTAAAAGAACTAACTTAATTATTCAATAAAGGAATAAAATTATTTAATAAAGTAATAATTAAAACACACTAAAAAATTAATTCTAATTTTATTAAAAGTAATTTGACCAATATTTGTTTAAAGTTAAAAGAAAAAAAGAACATTGACGATTCAAGCACATAATAAGAGTTTCTTTTTCGTACACATTTACTCCAATATTTTTAAATTGAAATACATATTACATATACTATAATATAAAATTATAGGGTGATTTATCAAAAGTGCCCTATTGTGTAACAACTATCCTAAAAATGCCCTAAGTGTAAAAACTATCCTAAAAATACCCAAAATGTCTAAAATACCCTTACAACCTAACAACCTAATTAGCCTATCTCTCTCCTATCTCTCTCTCACCCATTAAAATATACAATACATGAAAGATGCTCACCTAGGGCAGTAAACCCGCGTCAGGCGCTGCAGCCTTGTTGGCTACTTTCCTTTACCAAACAAAAATAGTTGTCTCGGTAATGATAGTCAAACTTTCACTAATTATGATAAAGAAAAATAGGGAAAATAATGTATATTAAAAGAGAGAGAAGAGGGAGGTTGTATTTGTGTGATGAACGGGTTTTAAGAGATAGATGGAGATATTAAAGAGGGAGTACTTCTCCAGAATTTTCGCTCATGGGTTTTAACTTGGCCAGGTAATTCTATTGTCAATCCCTAATTATTTTTAATCTCATAATTTATTTCAATAATATTGTAGTTGGGTTTTTTTATTTGTTTTTCTTCTCCTAATTTATTCAATTCATTGTTTCTCCAGATTGTACTAACCAAATTTTTTCTCCAAATTGTGTTATCCATATTTTTTCTCCAGAGGACGGTTTTCGTAAAAAGGTATGCAAAATTGTTAATTATTATTGTAAAAAACTTTAATTTCAGTTTTATTGTTTTAAAAATTGATTTGTATTTAATTATTTAGGCCCGAGAAACGAGGGAGCTACGATTTTTCTTGTTTACTTCACGTGGATAACAATGGCACAAGAGGTATTTTTTAAATATCAAGTTACTTACGATTTAAATTTGTTAAATACACTTGTCATAATATATAAAATCGTATGATTATGTCACTTATATGAGATTTTAAA
>JAPKLX010000050.1:814237-832384 GCA_026898415.1 Leonotis leonurus
AAATCGTATGATTATGTCACTTATATGAGATTTTAAACCATATGTGACTATGTAATTAATTACATTTTATACGATTTATACAATCGTTAATTGAGTTTTTAAATCATATATGATCATGATTGTGATTTATATGTGATTATGTAATTTATTTGGTTTTTAACGATTTATAAAATCATTAATTGAGTTTTTAAATCATATATGATTATGATTGTGATTTATTTGTGATTATTGTAATTTATATGTGATAATGATAAAACCCGGACGGTTCTTGTGTGTGGAGAAAACCGTCCGGGTTTATAATTTTGACGTCCAGGTTTAATACTTTAACGTCCGGGTTTTGGAATTTTAATCATATTTTTAATTTATTAAATAATATAATATAAAATTAGTATAGTTTCAGTGTTAAATAAATATAAATACAGTATGATTATGATGTATACGTTATTATCATTAATAGTGTAATTTGAGTAGTTGTTTATTAAATTTTTGTTTATTTAATCATTATTTAACTATTTAATTTAAATTGTCTTGTTAAATAGTGTAATAGATTGATGTGTGCATAATTATAAGATTTAACAAATTACATGTGTGCAAAAATTAAAAGAATAATTATAACTTATATGGTGAAAAACATAATAAAATATATAAATTATAATACTTATTTGATAATTATGTAAAAAAGTGTAAAAATAAGGTGGAAAAAAGAAAACCCGGACGGTTCGTGTGCCCGACCTAAACCGACCGGGTTTTAAAAGGTCACGTCCGGGTTTTAATAAATAGCGTCCGGGTTTTTCAAATAAAATTTTAACATTTACTATATAATAATTTTATTTATAATTATAGGTGCTACAATTTTTTTAAACAAGAAAACAATATCAAACCAATTTTGTAAGTGTAGATTTCATTAAGTGATGATTAATTGAGTAGTTGTTCATTAAATTTTGTTTATTTCATCATTTTTTTATTATTTATTTTAAATTGTTAAATAGTGTAATAGATTGATGTGTGCAAAATTATAAGCTTTAACAAATTAGATGTGGAAAAATTAAAAGAATAATTATAACTTATATGGTGAAAAACATAATAAAATATAAAAATTATAAAACTTATAAGATAATTATGTGAAAAAGTGTAAAAAAAAAGGTGAAAATTATAGAACCCGGACGGTTCATGTGGACGACCCAAACCGACCGGGTTTTAATACATGACGTCTGGGTTTCCTTAAATCGCATCCGGGTTTTTGAAAAAAAAATAAAAACATTTAACATATAATATTTATATTTATAATTATAGTTGTTTATTTCATCATTAATTGATTTAAATTGATAATTAATAATAGATCCCGTATTTGAGACCTGAGCTAGTGGACTCGTCTATAGTAGCGAGCACGTACTATAAGGAATCGATATTAGAAACAATTTCCAAGACATTAAGGCATGTAGGAGGTGAGGCTCTATTGCAGCGGTTTATGGATGAATGTTTCGGTCATTTTGTTGACTGGAGACCAGGACAGAAGTGTTCCGGCGCGCTTTCGTATTTGGTGGCGCGAATGGTGGAGCCTGACGAGAATGATGACGAAGGTTTATTCTTCGGTGTGAACGGAGGTCGGTACCATTTTGGTGTAGAGGAATACTGCTTGATTAGCGGTCTTCGCTTTGGCCATTCAGATTTCGACACACGCCCTACATATGACTTAGGGCAAGTCGAGCTTTATAATGTGTTTTGCGGCAGATCCTCTGCGACAGGAGGAGCTGTACTAAAGACTTTCACGAACCTCTCGGTTGAAGATCATGACGGTGATTTATACCTTAAGGCGGCCCACGTGCTATTTGCTGCCTTATTTTTGCGTGGGGCTGATGCGACAGTCAGGATTGACTCGTGGATGTGGGTGCTAGCAGACGATCTAGCCGCTTTTAGCCTATTCCCGTGGGGGGCTATATCTTTTCTTTGGATGCGGCATTATTTGAACAACATAAACCCGAATAATGTGAAGTACAATCTGTACGGGCCGTCCTGGGCACTGTACGTCTGGATGCTCGAGGTATTTCCATGGATGAGCCAGCCATTTGGGCGATTGCGTGATGTGGAGATTCATCCCAGATGTTATCGTTGGAGGTTCATTTCCAGGATTCCAATTGACGTCATATACCGTATGTTTCATATGGAAGAGGTAAATAATACTATTTATGAATTTGAATTAATTTAATATCAAATAAACGAGTTAAAATTAACATTCTAATTTCTTTTCTATTGCAGAGTGAGGTGACTGAGATGACTGCCAGCGTTGATGAGCAGTTATCATGGTATTATCAGTCACTGTTGAGTATAGATCGGCGAGAGGTGTTGAATATCTTGTGGGAACCGCCGTATAATGCATTGAGACAGGGGATTCAGCCGCCACGACGCTCACATCAGACAGACAATGCTGAGGTAGTTCATGTTGACCCACCGGTGACACGTGCACGGAGGGAGATCCCCTCACCTCATGTTCGTCCAGATCGGAGCGGGCCTTCTTCCTCAACTCAAAGGCGCCGAGACGATGGGAAACGGGTTAGGCCGCCTTCATCCTCCTCTTCTAGTAGTAGTTCTGGCAGGAATAGAGGCGGTCACGGATCGCACACGATTACCCCTGATCAGATGGAGCGGATTGTTGAGTCGGCCGCAGAAAGGGCGGTTGAGAAATCACACAACAAGTTATTGCCAATTCTGAAGAAGTGGTTCGACGAGTTCAAAGACTCATTTCGATGCTTTGGATCACGAAATAGTCCGGCCTATTCTCCACATCGTAGGTCATCTCCTGCTCCTGTTCCATCTCCACCGAGAGATCCATCGCCACCGAGAGATTCATCTCCTCCGAGAGCACCATCTCCTCCGAGAGCTCCACCGGTGTCATCCCCTCCAAGAGAGCCAGAGCACAGTTCATATTCTGGAGCCCGTCATTCAGTGCACGAGATCGGCCATTCTTCAGCGTTCGGCGACCATTTTGATATGCCACAATCATCAGCTTTCAAGCGCACCGAGAGGTCGGATAGTGACGTTGAGGAGATATTTTCTATACAGGCCACACCTCTTTCAGTGGTAAATCCGCCTCAGCTTTATGATCCGGGTCAGCATTATGATCAGATGCCTGCATGGCCTGCTCGCACACGTGTGGAGGCCGCAGTTTTACAGAGTCCGTACACTGCTGAGCGTAGAACCGATGGGTTACCACCCATTCCTCGAGATCTTCAATTGAGATATCTCAATTTTCTTGCACAAGGATCGGACGCACAAGCACGGATTCCTGACACCGGGTATGTTATGGAGGCTCTTCAATTCAACAACATACAGGACATGTTTATGCATTTAGAGGCCGAGGTATGTAATATTAATTGTTATTTACAGCACATACAACCATCAGTTAATTACTACTAATTCTATTTGAAATGTGTTTCATGTAGTATTTGGATCTGTATCTCTTCTATCTGAGGCGTAGGTTGAATGCTCGGGAGGGCGTCTCTGTGGGTGTTTCAGCGAGAAACACTACCTCGTGACCTCTGATTTTTTTGTAAGCTGAACTTATAATTAATTCACATGTTATATTATTTTCTTACTTATAATTTCTAATTATATTAATGTGTGTGCAGGTGAGCTTACTGAACACCTACTGCCACTTGAAGTACACTAACGTTCAAACTGTGCGAAATCCACCTGAACTACGTAACGTGATTGAAAACTTTACGATGCCTGACTACTTGACGGGCCACGTGACATGTGTGAATCAGGCGGCATCATCAGTGCCATGGTGGGGAGCTGCTGATGTAAGTATTTTATATTTCTACATTTCTAATTTAATATGTCGTTATTTAATAATATATTATTTTTTGCACAGATTATCATACCCTATTGTTTGGACCGTCAGTGGGTCGTTGTTAGAGTTTGCTTGATTGATTGGATAGCATATCTCTATGACTCATCCTGGTATACGAGCTCAGAGAGTGCACAAATGGCGAGGATCGAGCAGCTCTCGTGTATCACGGACATGTTTTGGAAGCTGTTGCTCGATGCAGGGTTCTGGTATCAGAATACTGCAGTTCCCCGTAGAACCGACCCCCTGCAATTTTGTGTGTTGCCGAAGAACAGACAGTTCAAGCAGGGTAAACAAAACAACCACTTGCTTAACAGCGGCCCGCTAGCACTGATGGCGATCGAGCGATTCATCAATGGGAAACCGAAGCTCCCATATGCTCAATCCAGAGTTCCTAAATTTCGAAACCATATAGCGATTATGTCTTTCTCTATTTGTGATGAACTGTAGGATTGTTTGCTTGTAATTACTAAATATTTTTCCTGTTTGAACTTTAAACTTATTCTTATTATTAGTATCATATTATTAAGTTACAAGCATCGTTGATTACATTACATTAATCGCTTTACAATAAAACAAACATTACATTACATTACAAAAATTACAATAAAACGAGTAGCAAACATTACATTACATTAAACAAGTTGCGAACATTACATCACTAAAAAAATCATTCTGAATTTGACTCAACCTCGTCAACTAGAAACGGACATTTTGGGCGCCTATGACCAAATTGACGACAATTACTGCATTTTCTGCGACGAGGCACACTACTCTCCGCTTCACCAGTTTGTGGACGTGCTCTCTCACCACCTGCTCGAGCTCTAGTCATCCTAGGTCTCCCCGGCAATCGGATAACAACCGGAGGTAAAACAACTCTTGTAGCTATTCCAACTGGAAGCATCCAATTATCTCGATGAGGCACGGTCATAATGGAGCCAGCATATGTTTGAATTAGTGCTTCTCGGGTGTAATAATGACTCACATAATCAGATACAGGTTTTGAATTTTTTCTGTATTAATAATGAATAAACAAGTCAATTATTCGTAATGAACTAGACCAAATTTCAAATCAATTATTCACGTAAACTACATACCTAATTGCAGCGATGGCGTGTGAACACGGAATACCGTCCATCTGAAACTCTCGGCACGTGCAAGTCCTAGATGCAAGATCGACCATATGAGGTTGTGGATTGCTCACCATGAAGACACTGTACACCTCATCCCTGACATGTTGTGCAGTGTATGTCCTTGCTTTCTCCCGTTGTATTTCGAGCTTCAAAGATGTTTGTTCAGTAAAAATATCTTGAATACGCACAGCTGCTGTCTTCCTTTTTCTGAACCATTCCTCGATAGCTATCCTTATTGATTCAAGCATGGAACATATCGGCAATCTACGGGCCCATAACAATCTGTTTTTCAATGACTCCGCAGCGTTAGACGTGAGCGTGCTATAACGACTAACAGGACACTGTGAACGAGCCCACTTCTCAGGACCTACACGCAGCAACTTTTCGTACGCCTCTCGTTTAGCAGCAGCAATTTGGGACATTCTTTTTTGAAATTCTACTGGACGATATGTATATGCTACTCTCTGATACAACGATATGATATGCTTTCCCCATTGTTTCATCTTTCCCATGAGATGAAAGTAGCACAAACCGTGAGTTGCCTCCGGAAACACTATCTGTATAGCATTTGCTATGGACTTGTGGGCATCTGATACTATTAATGTTTGTGGTGGACAACCGTACGCACTTCTGAGACGCTGCAGAAACCAAGTCCAACTCACGTCATTCTCTATTGGACCAACACCATATGCCAGAGGGTAAACACACTCGTTTCCATCTTTTGTCACCGCTACGAACAATATGCCCTTGTTCCTACCTTTTAAGTGCGTCCCATCCACAACTATGATGGGCCTCATCAATAATGGAAAGGCGAGACGAGATGCTCCGAGCGCAACAAACACATGCTGGAATCTATCGTCATAACCGACATCTAAATCAGTGATCGTTCTCGGATTTGTTCTCTCAAGCATGTAAAGGTACCCTGGCAACATCTGAAATGACTCATCATACCCACCATAGATCATCTCGATAGCCATTTGTCGTGCTCGCAGCGCCAATTTGTATTTAATATGAATTCCAAACTCTTCTTGCAACTCTTGTATCATCCCCTTCGGTTTAATTATCTGAAAATCACGACGAATCTTCTTCACAAAGTACGTAGCCACAATCTTTGAGTGAACTCTTGTTGGAGGAACGTAGTCAAATGTCATGATGCACGTATGCTTATCAGTAAAGTTGTGGACTCTCCAAGACTGATTGGTATCGTCGCCCGATCCAGATGCACGGAGCTCAAAAGTGCATTTCTTCTCAGGAAGTGAACAAATAAGCACTAATCGAGTATTATCAGACTTATATGTTCGATATTGCACGCCTTGTTCCATGTGCCACATGCCGACAGCAACTATCAATTGAGCCTTCGTGTCGTATATGGCACCTTTCTCTAAATCTGATAATTGGCTTAGGTCTTCTTCACATGCCACTAGTGAAGCTCTATCTGTCAACGGAATCACAGGCACCAACCAATTTTCCAATTCATCTGGATCCAATTCCTCTTCTTCATCAACCTGCAAGTTTGGCGTTGGATGCACCATTTCTATCAATCTAGCAAAACCGCCATGTTGTCGTATCCATGCAGCACAATCAGCAAAAGTAAACTTCCTTATATTCTCCTCGGACTCTGTATCTGATGCATCAGGTTCTGAGGCTGCCGAATTAATTTCGTGGATGTCATCATCTTCACAATCTCTATGCACCGAACCAGACGGAGCATCATCTTCACAATCACTATGCACCGAACCAGACGGAGCATCATCTTCATTCACAG
Source organism: Leonotis leonurus (assembly GCA_026898415.1). Taxonomy (NCBI): domain Eukaryota; kingdom Viridiplantae; phylum Streptophyta; class Magnoliopsida; order Lamiales; family Lamiaceae; genus Leonotis; species Leonotis leonurus. The sequence continues at coordinate 820,983 of JAPKLX010000050.1, forward strand.
GAGCTCATACAGGAGCTTGCGGCCATGCCCTCCATGTACCAGACGGAACTTCTTCGATATTAATGTCACCAAACCAACCAGACGGAGCATCATCTTCACAATCTCTATGCACCGAACCAGACGGAGCATCATCTTCATTCACAGGAGCTCGTACAGGAGCTTGCGGCCATGCCCGCCATGTACCAGATGGAACTTCTTTGATATTAATGTCACCAAACCAACCAGACGGAGCATCATCTTCATTTTGAGTACTATAGTGCTGCGTATCGTAGGTCAAAGTCCCCATGAAATCCGAACCTCTACTCGAGGATCCCACATCATGTGTCTGGTTAATAATATCCACATACACCACTGGACTCCACTCATCGCGAATCAAAAGATTCAAAGAATCATCATTACAAATGCGACGTTTACTACCATCATACGAAGATATCCGGTAAATCTCAAAATTTGTACTCATTCCAATATCATGTAGCATATGTCGTATATTGTACTTCAAATCTTCAATCTGAGCAGGGTCTATGGTAACAAGAGTGGACCATTCGTTACCGCCAACGTACACATTGTCTTCCCAAAATCCATTGTACCTTACGTTTATGTACTTCCATCCGTCCATCTGAAAAATAAATTACATTTAATCAAAGTCAACTTCATTATGTTTCAATTAAGTAGTGTAAACATAATTCACCCAACATAATTTACCCTTATATAAATTTATGTAAAACAAAGTTATGGTTATTCTTTAAATTTTGCACACATCAATCTATTACACTATTTAACAATTTAAATTAAATAATAAAATAATGATGAAATAAACAAAATTTAATGAACAACTACTCAATTAATCATCACTTAATGAAATCTACACTTACAAAATTGGTTTGATATTGTTTTCTTGTTTAAAAAAATTGTAGCACCTATAATTATAAATAAAAATATTATACATTAAATGTTATAAATTTATTTGAAAAACTCGGACGCTATTTATTAAAACCCGGACGTGACCTTTTAAAATCTGGTCGGTTTCGGTCGGGCACACGAACCGTCCAGGTTTTCTATCTTTCACCCTATTTTTACACTTTTTTAAATAATTATCATATAAGTATTATAATTTATATATTTATTATGTTTTTCACCATATCAGCTATTATAACTATGCCCAATTTTATTCTTTTAATTTTAGCACACATCTAATTTGTTAAAGCTTATAATTTATTTATTTAACAATATTAATAATGAAATCAACACTAAACATGATAATTAAAAAAATAATTAATAATTAATAATGAACTCACATATAAATCATAATCGACACAAATTAAATTAAATAAGTAAATAATAATAGTAATATTATAAGCAAATTTATGATAATAACGTAAAAATCATAATTAAGTTGTATTTATACCTATTTAACACAGAAATTATAATAAATCTACATTATATTGTTTAATACATTAAAATAAAGACACAAAAAAAAAATTACAAAAACCCGGTCGGTGAAAATGAAAACCCGGACGTTTAGTTCATAAACCCGGTCGGTTTTCGTTCAATATACGAACCGTCCGGGTTTTGTTTATTTTTAAGGTATTTTCATTTCCTTTTTCAATAACTTAACTATACTATATTTATTTAACAACATGCGTAATAAAATTCAACACTAAAACATATACTTCTCGTACACAAATAACATTAATTAATTAATTAAATAATAATGAACATGTACTTATATAAATCACATATAAATTATAATTAACATGTACTTATATAAATCACATATAAATCATAATTAACAAATAAAATAAATAGCACTATTTATCAAATATAAATTATAAATAATGAACAATTTAAAAATTACCTCTTGTGCCATAGTTCTAGTCGTGAAGTAAACCCAAAAATTTTTCGTTCATCTCGTTGGATTTGAATAAAAATGGAATATTTAATTAATTAAATCATACCTCGTTGGATTTCAACAATTTCTTTCGTTCCAAAACCTTCCTCGATCTTCAAAACGTGTCAACAAACAACTCCTCTCTCAAAGTTGATAATCTTGCCAAAATAACAAAAGTTAATGAAATAAATTAGCAAGACACTCAAAGTTGATAATTTGCCAAAATAACAAAAGTTAATGAAATAAATTAGCAAGAAAATCAAAGTAGATAATCTGCCAAAATAACAAAAGTTAATGAAATAAATTAGCAAGAAAATCAAAGTAGATAATCTGCCAAAATAACAAAAGTTAATGAAATCGATTAGCAAGAAAAATTCTCTATAAATTACCAAGGAAAAAGGTGGAAAAAAATGAAATAAATTAAACATATGAATCACCTCTCTCTCGTCTCTTTTAATTAGACCCGGTAGGCTGCACTTCTTCAAACACCCGCTGCATCTCTCTCTCTTTTTATATACAACTATCTCTCTCCACTTTCAAAAATGAATATATCCAACTACTCGGCTATTGAGATGGACCAACACCCATTATTTTAGATGTTACCATATGAATTATTTTGGTTCAATTATTACAATATAATAATGGGTGATGGCCCAACACGTGACAATTCCCTATGGCATTTTGTGTTATAGGCTTTATAGGGTTACTTTATAGGCACCCTAGGTGAGCATCTTTCATGTATTGTATATTTTAATGGGCGAGAGAGAGATAGGAGAGAGATAGGCTAATTAGGTTGTTAGGTTATAAGGGTATTTTAGACATTTTGGGTATTTTTAGGATAGTTTTTACACTTAGGGCATTTTTAGGATAGTTTTTACACAATAGGGCACTTTTGATAAATCACCCAAAATTATATATATATAGGATGGAGTTCAAATAAAAAGAGACATTAAAGTATAAAATAGGAAATGATCTGGGCCTTAGATTTTCATGATCGGACGGTTGAGATCTTGACCGAATTATGCATTGTTTTTAACTATGAAATGCATTGTGAAAATGTAATTTGAGTTATGCATTGCATTTGACCGAATTATGCATTGTATTTAACTATGAAATGCATTGTTTTTTGAACGCATAACCGCTCACTTCAAATTTTACGAAAATAACCTTATGTATATATAATGGCGCGTTTTTTGTTTTAATCATGGCCGTCGGATTGTGTTGATCTAATGACCCAGATCATTTCCTACTTTGCAGATCTCTCCCACTAGGAAACAAATCACGCGATCCGGAGGTAAAATTTTCGTTTATTCTAGCTTCAGAGGTTCATTGATTTTTATGTTTTTCCTGATTCCTGAATCTTATGATTTTCTGGGAAACATACGAGTGCGGTTGGTGAAAATTTTGCATGCTGAATAATTGTTTTTTAGCGTTTCGGATTGATCTTTGTGCTGGTGAACGCGAGTTAGGGATTTCTCGATTTAATCTGAGGTCTACATTGTGCTGCCTGCGTCTGATCCGAAACGTAGCTCCTCGTATTTTGCGTGATTTAAGTGATATTGCATTTTGACTGGTTAGGTATATGTTTTCCTATGTATTTGTGATGGATTTGTTGAGTTTTTGTATATTTATACGAGTTTGATGCGAACAGAGTCGAGCTTCTGATGTAAGTTGATTTTGTCATGACGTGCAGTTTTCACGTATTTGTTTATGTGTATAATCGCTTATTCAGATTGTGTTAATTCGATTTGAAAATCTGATCACTAAATCATATAGCGTTCTGTGCAATTGCTTTCATAGGTCTTGGAGCATGCAAACCAATAGGACTGTTTGATTACAATTACAAAAATAGAGAGGGGATGATTATTTCCTGACTGTCTCTGCTTGTTTTCGTTATGTAAAAAAGATATTCTTTTGCTCAACAAATTAACAGACTCCAACCTTATAACATGATCAATACGTGGACTGTTGAATTGTTTAAAATCTGATTATTTTATGCTATGCAATGCTGCTATGGTGCACATTACGCTTTCTATATGGATGTAAAATGTTCCGATTCTAATAATTATAAGTAGCCTTCATCAAAGTTTTCTTCTTTATTTTTTTTAAAACATCATGCTAAAGTGTTAATCTGAGTATGAACCTATAATTTGATTTTCCAGGGCAATAAAGCAAAGGAAACATGGTGAAGATATGTTGTATTGGGGCAGGATATGTGGGAGGCCCTACCATGGCCGTGATAGCACTCAAGTGTCCTAAAATCGAAGTGGTTGTAGTTGACATTTCTGTTCCTCGTATCACAGCATGGAACAGTGATCAGCTTCCCATCTACGAGCCAGGGCTTGATGAAGTGGTGAAGCAGTGTCGAGGCAAGAATCTCTTCTTCAGCACAGATGTTGATAAACATGTTTGTGAGGCTGACATAGTCTTCGTCTCTGTTAATACTCCTACCAAGACTAGGGGTCTCGGAGCTGGCAAAGCTGCCGACTTGACATACTGGGAGAGCGCAGCCCGAATGATCGCTGATGTGTCCAAGTCGGATAAGATCGTGGTTGAGAAGTCCACTGTCCCTGTTAAAACTGCCGAGGCTATTGAGAAAATCTTGATGCACAACAGTAAGGGGATAAAATACCAGATTCTCTCAAACCCAGAGTTCCTTGCAGAAGGAACTGCAATTAAAGATCTTTTCAACCCAGACAGGGTTCTCATCGGAGGCAGGGAAACCCCGGATGGACTCAAGGCTGTTAACACATTGAAAGACGTTTACGCTCATTGGGTTCCTGTTGATCGCATTCTCACTACCAATCTGTGGTCCGCAGAGCTCTCAAAGCTCGCTGCTAATGCATTCCTGGCCCAAAGAATCTCATCAGTCAATGCCATGTCCGCGCTGTGCGAGGCTACGGGAGCAGACGTTGCCCAAGTGGCTTACGCTGTTGGCACAGACTCAAGAATCGGCCCCAAGTTCCTCAATGCGAGTGTGGGCTTTGGTGGGTCCTGCTTCCAGAAGGATATCCTCAACTTGGTCTATATCTGCGAATGCAATGGCCTACCTGAGGTTGCAGAGTACTGGAGACAAGTGATCAAGATTAATGACTACCAGAAGAACCGGTTTGTCAACAGAATAGTCTCATCCATGTTCAACACGGTTGCTAACAAGAAAGTAGCCATCCTGGGCTTCGCCTTCAAGAAAGATACCGGTGACACCAGAGAGACCCCTGCCATTGATGTCTGCCAGGGGCTCCTTGGGGACAAGGCCCAGCTGAGCATCTACGACCCTCAGGTGACAGAGGACCAAATCCAACGGGATCTGTCGATGAACAAGTTTGACTGGGACCATCCCCTTCACCTCCAGCCAATGAGCCCAACTTCAAAGAAGAAAGTGCAGTGCGTTTGGGATGCCTACGAGGCGACGAAGGACGCACACTCAGTCTGCATCCTGACGGAATGGGATGAGTTCAAGAAGCTCGATTTCCAGAGGATATACGACAACATGCAGAAACCGGCATTTGTTTTTGATGGAAGGAACGTTGTTGATGTGGAAAAGCTGAGGGAGATTGGTTTCATTGTTTACTCGATTGGGAAGCCACTCGACGCGTGGCTCAAGGATATGCCTGCTGTTGCATAATTCGTATATGCCGCCAATATGTGGAGTGCCTCATCGTGGTTGTACTTGCTATCTACTTCGATTCTTTTTAACTCTATAATCATTTTTTAATTCGTTTTTGGAGTTTAATTTGTTTTGTTTTGTTTCCGTTAAACATGGAGGACCGGTTCGTGAGCATATGTGATGTACGGCCTAAATTTAAAGTCTTTTATGATCTCTACTTCTTGTACGCTGATTATTCAATCTTCTTCTCTTATTTTCCTTCTGTATCTCTCTGTTTCCATATAAGATGATTTACTCCCACGATATATTCTTATGTTTTTCAAGTTCTTTTCACCATTTCTTCTTATGTTTTTCTGTTTATGTCATGCAGATTGATAGGAAATTAACTACTCATTATCCATAAAATTTCTTTACTTTTTATCATCTCTGAAAGTTCTTTACACTTAAAAATTGTCATCTTATGAAAATTTTTATTACTATACTCAAATTAAACTCTTTATACACTCTCTTACGAATACTCAAACTATATTCATTAGAAATTCACCCACACAAAGTCAAAGTATTATATAAAAACTCGTGTCAAGTTAAAGAGTAAACATAATGGACGAAGTATTATTTATATTAAGTTGTTCAACCTAAAATGTGTGTGTAGTTCTCGCAATTAAACGAGTCCTATAGCATGTAATAAGCCGAACATAAGTCATATCTCAAGAAAGGCTTAGCAGTGCTTCCTAATTCAAGTGCTATAAATTAAACATTAAGTTCTAAACATTCTATCAAGATGCAATGAGTAATGAGTAGATAACTAAAAACTAATTAATTAAATAAACTAAATAACTGGAATCAGGAATTAAGGCTTTAGGTCATCATATCCACATGGATCATCACGTGCTATGGTCATTCATGCATTCATTCATACATCGAGAATCTTCAAAAGTCATCTAATTACTAACTTTCGCATTTATAATCAAATTGTGACTCCGACTCTCGTATTAAAGCCACACAATCAAGAATTCACGATATCAAATGAATCTTCGATCTATACGTTTTCGATGACAACCGAAATTGATTGGACTGGGGTCCGACACAAGGTTCGCTCAACCTCGCCATATGTCTACGAAATTGTAAGGGTGATCAATTGATACAATTTGATAATCACAATCCAAACAACAAGCATGAAATAACAATAACATCAATAATCCATAAGAAATCAAATCTGGTGGAGATTCAACTACTTTAATCCATTCATATAATCTCAAGCAAGAAATCAAATAAGAAACTTACTACGATTACACTACTAGGTTGGAGAAGTCAATCTCCACCTAAAATCTTTCTTCCAAAATGTAAAAGTACAAGATTAAATACTTCTAAAGAGTGTTCTAATGTCAAGTGCTCGAATTCTATCTGATATGAGGGATAGATCATGAAAATACATCAGTTTTCACTTAAAAACCCATCCAGGAACTGCCGCCCAGCGATCGCTGGCGCGGCCACTCTGACGCACGAAAATCTACAGTCCAGCGACCGCTGGCTGCACTTCTCTGTTCCTCGAATTCTGCAGGCCAGCGAGCACTGGGAACTCAGTGCTCGCTAGGTTGTAGACTTACTTCCTTCGGGTAATTTTTCCTCCCGTGTACTCGTCGGCTCGCACCACTTTGTTCAACCTCTCGTACTTGGCACATTCAACATCTATTTAGCTCCAATCAAGCCTTTCTCATCATCCTACATTCAAAACAATAACAAACAACACACGACATAAATGTTGGTATATCAATGGAAGGAGAAAAATACAAATTAAATAAATATTACAATAGCAATATTTATTTCTAAAAAAAAATTGGATAAAACTTGGAGAAGAATCTAGAAAAAGTTGAAGCCGAGTCGAGAAAAGATCCTCTTTCCGCAAGACAATATTACGCCCTGGTAGTGCTCACGGTGTGGCGTAGATATCTCCAAAGATAAAACGACTTACGTCTCCTTGATAGCAGCACCACAAAATCAACGAGCTCCGGCGAACTGGAAAGTGGTTGAGGACAAAGCTTCTTCTAAATGCTTGAAGAAGATGAATGCAGCAAGATGCTTGTATGAGAGTTGTATGCGTGTATGATATGTTGTGTCCCTCAAGAATGAGAAAACACCTATCTATATAGGTCACACCCACTCAAGAGGAGTTATAGGAATTAATTACAATTAAAGTCCATTCATGACAATTGATTCAAATCAAGTCAATGGACGTTACAGGAGTTACACAAATTTAGTGGTAATTAATTATAATTAAACCACCTAATTTGGACATACATATGTCCACATTCATCACAGATCGATCACGAGATTGATCTCATTCTCTACAACAAAGAGCTAGCTGTCCCCGGACAGATCGTTCGGGACAGATCGTTGAACAGCAGCACAACAGGCCGTTTTCTGGGACAGCTAGCTGCTGGCCCAGTCCACCTGCTGGCACAGATAGTGGCACAAGCTGGCTGGGACAGCTAGATGCTGGCCCAGTCCACCTGCTGGCACAAAGTGGCACATGCCATCTGCTGGCACAGCAGCTAGCTGCTGGCCCAGTCCATTTGCTGCTGGCACACAGTGGCACAGGCCATTCTGGGACAGCTAGCTGTCTAGTGGCATAGACCATCTGTTGTCCCAGACCACCTGCTGGCACACACCATCTGTTGGCCCAGATGGCACAGACCACCTGCTGGCGCAGATAGTGGCACAGATGGTCCGGGACAGCCCGCTAGCAAAAAACAGCCCCAGGACAGCGGGCTGGCGCGTGCCAGATGTTCTATGACCCAACTTGTCAAACCATAAGGTTTCTTAACCTCCTTATATACAAGATGAAAGATGGTTTTATAACCAATGTGGGATAGGAGTTTCTCTTCACTCTTAGTTCCCAAAACACATAACTCCATGCTTCAAGTGACTAACTTAAAACCTTTATTTCTCACTCACCGGGAATCGGTTTAGAGAAAATAAATATACTACGATCATCTACTCGGAACATAGATCGATCTTACGTTATTTAATTTCCTTAGAATTAAATGTTTCGTCACTTAAGACTTAGTCAAACTTCATTGACCACAACAAATATATAACAAATATATATTTATTTTTTAAGGCACGATTCCTACAATAAACACAAACTAAAAGACAATAAATCGACTCCAAGTAAAAGCTAAACACGACAAAAGATAAACTAAAAACACGCACTGAAACGAGCTAAACGAGCTAAACAGTTGTGTACTAAAATTGGAGGTTGCAAACTTTTTTAGAAAAATTACTAAAATCTTGTTATATACTTTTTCTATTAGTAAATATTTAAAGTTGATAGTTTAAGTATGCAATGCTTGTCAATCTAAACGAAAACTGAAGTATTGAAAATTCGAAGTATACAGAGTAAAGTAATTAACTTGATACGGAGTCAAAAACTCTTACATTAACGATCTCGATTGAAATCGAGTTAGAGGAAGATGTTATTCCATTGAAGTATAATAACTTAGCTTAAATTACTCTAATCTACGTACTACTTAGAAAGTATTTGACTAAACTTATTTTAAGAAGCTTATAAGTTCTAGAAGCTTATAAGTTATTGCAAGAGCTTATAAGTTGAGAAAATAAGTTGAGGTTGACCTTCTTATTATTTTAATAGCTTATAAGCTTCAAGAACTTATTTTTACAACTTATAAGCTCTTAAAGAGCTTAATTTGCCAAACAATTTGAATGAACTTATAAGCTTTTAAACAACTTATAAACTCTTTTAAATAACTTATAAGCTTAGCCAAACACCCCCTTAATATAATTGGGACATCCAATTAGTAAGCCAATCTGAATTATAAGATTGTAATATTATTGATCGATTTGCACGTATATGTAGAAATATTTCTCGTTATTATAACGCATCTAATAAAAAAAGAATTTGTATCTAATATTTGCACTTAAAGATGAAACACATTAAAATTATAAGGGAGCTTCTGTTTATGAGTTTAATATTTTTATGTGGAGAGTTGTTGAGTGTTTTACTTGTTTTTGGAAACTTCAATTCCAAATCATTGAGTCTTTAAGCATATTAAAATCTAAATTTTCTAAATTTACAAAACATCAAAACTAAGCAGTGTGTAAGGCGGTTAAATTTGTATGATTAATATATACCGTCACAATTAGAGGTGTTTAAAAAAACATAAATTTTTAGAATCGAATCGGAAATTAACAGTTTTAGAAATCGTTATTGTTTTCGATAGTTGGATTTCAAATCGTAATCGTGTAGGAATTAAACAATTTGTTTACGAGTTTAAAGTTCCGGAATTGTAAATCAACAGTTTTGAATTGTCGATTTTTAATACTTTTATATAAATTTTTCCTATTCATAATTCAATTTTATCTTTTAAATTTTATAGACTCGTTATTTATAACTTATAAAATTACATATTAATTTGTAAATCATGTAAAAGTATATATTTTTAAGGCATTAAAAGATAACGTGTAGGTCGAAATCGAAACCAGAACGGTGGGTTTGGAAGCAGAACTGCCTTGGACGGTTTCAATTTGGAATAATAAACTGTAATAACAATCATTCAATTACCATTGTAATTCTAATCGTAACTGTAACCATAACTACAGTGAATCTTGGACCCGATTTAGATATGTAGATTCAGATCCATTTTTAGGATTTGGATCATTCAAATTTTGGATCCAATGAATCTGGATCGGATATGAAGGTTTTTTCCGGGTCGGATTTGAATTTCTTATTTCGAGACTCAAATCTAGTCCAAATCCGACTGGTTCGGTACCGATTCTTCATGAGAACTCGTTAAAGAACCAAATTTTTTAATATATTATTATATTTTTTATATTTTTAAATTATCAATTTAAGCCAATAATAATTTGTATAAATATTTTTCTAATAAAAAATAGATATAAATATAGTTAAATTAAATTTGGTAAATATTTTATAACTATTAAAAATAAAAAAGTTTATATTTATTAAAAAGTAAAATATTTGATTATTTATAAAATATTTATATGTTTTAATTTAAATATAGTATATCAAGTTATTGATGGAAAATTATTTATTTCGACTTATTATTATTTTAAATTAATATTTTAAAATATAAAAAAAGAAAAAATATTATAAATAATTGTATTTTTTTACCAGTTTTACTAATTAACCAATATGGAATCGATTGAGAAATATACATATAATAAAGTGAAAGTAATAATATAAAAAAATAGAAAAATACACTGGTAAGATCAGATACTCCATTTATATTGAAATCGTGTACAACATCGCAGATCTCCCCTGACCTGTTTTTGGCGACTACTACTTAACGTAACTACAACTGATGTGATAATGACGCGTCAACATACGAGTCATTATAATATTTTTTTTTATATCTCATTAACAAACTCTAATGAGAAAGTAATAATTAATAAAATTATTACTAAAATTTAATATTTATTTGTGAAACATATCACATCATTTGCGACTGTATTAAGCCATCGGTTGCGCGATGAGCATTTTGGTATCTCTCACTAAAAGAGAGGTTAAACCCAAACGAAGGCCCAATTCCCACTACCTGGCGTGTACACAACGCATAATCAAATCAAACCCATTAATTTTTGGGAGAAAATTAGATCTACCCACGTTTCAAATAGTCAATTTAAAGATACTCACTTCTCATATCTACCTATAGAAAACACCCACTTTTGACTTATTTGAATTTTTGCTAACTGCTATACTAGTAATTATATCATTTTATCTCTCCCCAACTACCCACCTACCATCATCTACCGTCCTCTCTATCTCTCCCCCATACCATGCTCCCCAACTATCATCTACCCATCTTCTTCTTCTTCTTCTTCTTCTTCTTCTTCTTCTTCTTCTTCTTCTTCTTCTTCTTCTTCTTC
>JAPKLX010000050.1:832394-862511 GCA_026898415.1 Leonotis leonurus
TCTTCTTCTTCTTCTTCTTCTTCTTCTTCTTCTTCTTCTTCTTCTTCCCAACTTCCGCTGCAGTCACCCGCCGCTGCCATCCGTCGCTCCACCACCCAAGCTCTCTCTTCTTCTTCTTCTTCTTCCATAGCATTCTTCCACCATCCAAACACAACCCCACCTTCGCACATTCGGAGGAATAGGGCACGCAACCGCCACCCCCACAATTGAGCTCGACCATCTCTCAACCTCCACGGTGATATGGAGCACTCCGACGAAGAAATACCCGAATTAATTCAGGTAATAATGCCCTTATCACTGTAATTAGCTTGATACCGCTTGATTTAATTTCGAATTAGTTCACTGTAATTAGCATATATCGTGTATGTATAATCTGCGGTAGTTCACTATATATTGCTTTATTTCAAACACTATTTGCATGATATGTCTTAGAATTGCCTAGTGTTGCTTCTTGTATCAATACCGCATGCATGCAAAAGAGTAACTACCGCGCGTATGGATTACGCGCGGTAGTTACGTTTTTTTATGTGTAAACTAGCGGTAGGTATGTATTATTAATCTACGTATTTTTCTGATTTCATACATTATATACCGTACCCTAGACCCCTACAGATACCATCTACCGTTTTATTTAAATAGTAGCGGTATTTGTTAATTTTTTATATGTTACGCAAGATATTGATGTTTTTACCTCTAATTCTGTATTATATTGGTCTATTAAGTACTATTTCTAATTAGTTGTTTTAATTATGAAGGTATCAGAGCGTCTGTGGTATAGTAGGCCAAACTTTATTGGCCGAATATCGATACCGAATACATATTATATGATTAGTGTACTAGAGGAAATCCGCAATACCCTTCTTGAGGTCGGGGGTTATGATTTTCTCGACAGATTCAAGAACGGGCCTTTTGAACATTTTATAGGGTGGACACTGGGTAGCATGTGTTATTCGACGCTCCATGATATAGTTGCTCGGTGCATTTGGTCTGATACCAATATTTGATTCCACCTCAATGGGAATGATATTGAGTACACGGTACGGGATCACACATTGATTACGGGGCTACGATTTGGGGGCTCTCAGATCGACAACACGTATCCCCACGATCCGAGAGGCCTTCGACTTTTTGAGATGGCATGCGGCGGCGGCCATGTGTCCGGAGCGGATTTGCTAAAGCGCTTCACGAAGCGCATTCCTCCCCACGAGGACGACATATATCTAGGCTTGACCCATGTGCTGATGGCATCGATTTTCGTCTTCGGGCATGATGCTCAGAAGATGGTATTTTCGTGGCTGTGGACGTTGGCCTCAAACATGGACTCATTCTACAAGTACCTGTGGGGAGCATATTCTTTCAAGATTCTCCGGAATTATTTAGGAAAAATTTCGGATAATCCGAGATATCACTTCTAGGGACCTGCTTGGTCGTTGATGATTTGTAGGGGTGAAAACAGATCGGATACGGGCGGATAATGCTTGTCCCGTATCCTAACCCATATTTTTTTCTCGGATTCAGATTCGAATACGGAAAAGTCGGATTCAGATACGAATTCAGATTATTCGGGATACGGACACAGGACAGATATGGTACGGATTCGGGTCGGATTCGAATAAATATAATCGGATAATATATTTCAAACAAAAACTGTTGACACAATATTTTATAAAAGAACTAATACAAATTATAAGAATTATATCAATTAAAAAATATAATTTTTAGGATCAAGAAAGTACAAAATAAATTAAATAATTAAACACAAAGTATCTACCAATAATAAAATATACATCTTCAAATATAATTCGAGAATTCAAAATTGGCAAAAAGTAATTTGCAAAGTTTAAGTGAGAATTATGTGTGACAATATGCTCAAACATTATTATAGTGAGGGTAAAGGTTCAGTTTCTTGTAGTGATATATATAATTCCACACATTCATAATTAAATTTTAAAATAACATTTAGCAACTAAATTAAAATCAGATTGTTACACACACACACACACACATATATATAATATAAATAATAAATATTTAAAAAATTTGGATATCCGAATTTGTTATGCGGATAATATCCGACAAAATACGAGAAATTTCAGATACGGGCGGATATTATGTAATCCGAATCGGATCTCGGATCCGAATTCAAATTTTTAGATTCGAATCCGAATTTTACCGGATACTAATTTTTCATCCCAAATTAGATCTCTATCGGATAAGGTTTCGGATAGGGCGGATAATATCCGCCCAGATTTCATCCCTAATGATTTGGGGACTTGAGTTGCTTCCGGGGGTAGGGAATGTTGTTGGGAGGTATCTTGATGACGGATTTTATCCGAGATGTCTTCGCTGAAATTTTCGAAAGGCACCAGATCTTCCGGCATCTGCAGACATTCAGAGTTTCTACAGTGATTTGGATGTAAGTTAAAATTTTGTTTTACTTCAATATATGAATTTAATTTACTTAATTAATATTTTAATTAATTGACTATTTTTTATTTTTTGCAGTACTATGATATTAGAAACGTCGTTATGGATGAGGCTGAGCTATCCCTACCTTACGTGACATCGGTCGACTGTCCGCATCCGCTAGCGGTATCGTATGCTCCTTTGATGAACATTACATCGAGGGCCCAACACACTTCAGGCGATTAGCGTCGTGTTAGATAGAAACGATCACCTATTATTGTTGAGGATGTCTCTGGTCCTCGATCTACTCGGAGTGCGAGGCCTGTAGTGGATGGGCAGCCCGCTGAGCACACCGACCACACATCTCGCCCTCTCGACGTTGTGTCGACAAGGGGAAGCGAGTCAGAGTGTAGTGGCCTGATTCGTCTTCCAGTAGCAGCGGAGGGCCTCCTCCTCGGCCGAGAGCAGATATGGACTATATACGAGATATCGTTTGGGCTCAGGTTAGTGTATCAAAGGCACGAATTAGAGCTGATATGCGAACATAGATTAGAGCTTCTGAGAGCAGATGAAAGACGTGGATGGAGGAGATGTTCAATATGATGAGATATGGCGGATCACGACATAGTTCTCCGGTGATAGATACTCGGAGACGTAGTCCGCCCATTACGGTCTCAGGTCGTCAGTCTCGTGCCGCTGACGAGGATGATGGTTCTGCTCGGCCATCTACTGCATTTTCCGAGCATATGGCTCCGACATCGGGTCTTGAGCCCCTTACGGACTTAGGAGCCAGTCGACATTCGACGTCGGGCGTGCCACACCTCTCGGGGATCGATGCTCCTTTTGTGACCTACCGTCATTCCACATCTGATATGAGATAGGGACATGTATTTTTACAATTATTATGTGATTTAATTTGTTTTATGTTTTTAATATTCGTATTTTTAATTAAATATTTATTTTAATTAATGTTTCCCAGTCATGACGGGTCGGACGTATCCGCAGATGAGATCGCCTATTGTAGTCTATTAAGGAAATATCATCCTCCTGTATCCCCTCCATTTCCTTTAGGAGTGTACGACAGATTCTTAGAATTCATGAAGAACCTGATGATGCGACAGTTGAACTCAAAGGAAATGTGGCTCCTTTGACTGTTGGAGATTTGAAGTGTATGATCAACTTGAACGAATATTTCTATTAAGAGGTAATTTTATTTAATTATTTCTATTAATTACATGATTTATGTAATTTATTTTAAAAATTTGTATATAGACTGTAGATTTGTATATGACGACACTTCAAACAAGACTGAGTGACAATTATAAGGTGTATCCGAGTCACACTAATGGAAAAACTTTGATTTGCAAGATTGATTTCTTCGTAAGTAAATTTATTTGTTTTATTTATTTGTGATATTTATTTGCTTTATTTATTTGTGATATTTATTTGTTTTATTTAACTATTTTATTTATTTGTGATATTTATTTGATATATTTAATTGTGATATTTAGTTGTTTTATTTATGTAGACAAGGTTAGAGTTTGAATTTAAAAATTTTACGGCCGAAAGTCGTAAATCGGTTCGAAAGGAAGACTTGGGTCCCCACATAAAAAACAACTGACAGTCAAACCAATGGTTGTGCGAGGTCGTTCAAGGTTCTGCTCATGGATCCACTTGTCGTGCATGGTGGGATGCTAATGAAGTAAGTTTGTATTTTTTTTTAAATAAGTTAGTTTATAATTATTTCATATGTCACTGATTGTGTTATGTATTATTTAATTGTAGGTAATATTTCCGTGCTTAGTTTCCCGTCATTTTGTAGTTGTAGTTGCTTGTATGAGGAGTCGTACACTTACATTTTACGACTCTAATTGACATGCACCGTCATCATCATCATTATCGCCACCACCATCTTCTTCACCAGCACCGTCACCACATGCAAAGTTGAGGTCCATAATTTTTGTGGATTCATTTCTGCTGCTCGATTTCCTTCTCAAATTCACATACCTATATGTGGTGATTGGATCAAACATAGTCTTCTAATTTCATCATCGGTGGCCAATTGAGATTTGTAATCCGACCATTCTTCGATCTTGACAGATAGAAGATATTGTACTGATTTTCAGCTGCAATAGACATGTACTCGATGCAGAATTTTAAATTTGAGATCGTGACATAATTGTTTGGGAGAGGTGCTATCTGCTCCTGGCCACCCGTATAAATACATTCATCCCAATAACCTCCATATTTCACGTACACGGGTGTATATCCGTCATCTACAAATAAAGAATGAATGTAATAAGCAATCAGAAGTAATAATGTATATGTTAAGTGTTTACAGTATGTAAGTCTTCAAATACCACTTGCGTAAAACAACTACGTAGAAATACCGTGAGTTATATGTATAAGCAGTAGTTAGGTATTATCGCACGGTATTTATATAGTAGTGCATGGAAAACATATATCTACACAATGATGCTCACACCGCTCGGGTAGGAACTACCGTACGAAATACTGCTTGGTTGGGATCCCAGTGGTAGTTCCTCCAAGCCGAGTGGTATTAATGTTTTGTGATAGCATAATATCTATTATGCCTAGAACAATATCTACTGCACGTAAAAAATGTATAAAACTAAATACCGCAGGTCTATAATCGAACGGTAGTTATCTCTGATCAGACGGTATTTAAATTCTACCGAATAAAATAGGGAGTATGAGATTATTACCTGAAAATTTTCTGAAAATTGTGTCAAATTAGACCCGTTCAAGCAGATAAACAAATGAGATATTGTAGGTAGAGACAAATAATATAGTTGAGAGAGAGAGGTAAGTGAGGTTTAATAACTAAAATTAGGTATGAGATATAAGAATATAATGATTATTGAGAGGAAAGTCAAAAAGTTTTATATATAGCTTTGATAGTGGGTATTTTTTGTATCAAGATTTATAGGAGTGGGTATAATTCATATTTAACACTTTTTATTTTTTTTATAAATATTTTTCTAGAATTAATAAGTAACCGAAAGAAATGAAGAATGTTTGCTTTCACAATTCCACTTTTCAGTTGCGAGCGAGTACTACATGCGATTTCTAGTCGTGAAAGAAAGTATGGCTGCTTCTCGTGCCTTGTCTTTGCTTCCATGCAAGGCTTCCTTCTACTCATTTCTACTCTAGGAGTTTTTTTCATGCTTGCTTTCTCCCTTTCTCTCCTTCTTTCCTTCTTTCTTGAGAGAAGAGTGTGTGAGTATGGTAGTTTCCTTTTTGTGATATTGATCTTCGTGTTTCCACGCCAAACAGCCCTTAACTAACCACTCTCTCTCTATCTCTTTCTCTCCTCTCTACTCCACTTTGGCTGTTTAATTCCATTTGGGCTAGTGAAGAGTTGAGTTGAGGGTATAATCCACTCTTTAAAATTTCTCCTATTTTCTGTTGATCTGATTTTCTCTAACCAGATCTTCTTTTTCTTTAGCAGTGTATAGCTGTTTGTGTTTCAGCTTCTTAAGAAAGATCAGTTTTTGCTGACAATCCGGTTCTCGAACAATCAAGTAATCTCTCTCCCTCTCTCTCTCTATCTCTCCCGATTCCAAATCCTTGATCGAGCAATTAATGCGGTGCTTAGAGTTGAGCAAAATCGAATTTCTTGACAAATTTCTCATCTGGCGATTGATTTTCTGGTTTTCTTGGATTGCAGGTGGGAGTTTTGCCTCTTTCTTGCAATGGGGGAGGTCAAAGAAGAAGAAGAAGAGCAGAGATACGTGTGCAGAATATGCAGCAAAGTTTGCGTTAGTGGGAAGTCTTTGGGTGGGCACATGAGGGTTCACATAGCCCAAATTTCAGCTTCTAAAAAGGCAGAAGCTCAAGAAAAAGCTTCGATCAAAAGGGAATTCGATTATGATGATGACGAAGAGAAGATGAAGCAATGCGAAGAAATGGGAGATGGTGATCAGAGCAGCAGCTATGAGTTGAGGGATAATCCGAAGAAATCTTGGAGAATTTCTGATCCTAAACGCGGCCTTATTGCAAAGAACAGCTCGATCAATTCTTGCAGGGAATGTGGTAAGGGATTCGCCTCCTTGAGAGCTCTCTCAGGTCACATGAGGTGCCACTCGTTGAAGAACAAGAAGGAGGTGCATCTCTGCAAAGAATGCGGTAGAGGGTTCGATTCGATTAGGGCAATGTTTGGCCACATGAAGAGTCACTCCAAGAGACTAAAGAAGGTGGTGGTCTCTAGTGTGGTTGCTGCTGTTGCTGAATCTGCTGAGAGTCTATCAGACTTTGAGAATTTCTGTCCGATCCGCAGGAAAAGATCGAGAATTAGGTATAAAGGCACTGTGAATCCTTTGTTTTCCTCTGACTGTGGCTTTTCTGAGCTCGAGGAGGCAGAGGAAGCAGCTGAGTGCTTGGTGTTGCTTTCTAGGGGTTTGGGGAGTTGCTTGAAGTACACGGAGAATGCAGTGTCCTCCGAGGAGGACGGCAATGATGATGATTCTGCCTATTTTGATGCAGTTACTTCTTGTAGGAGTAAGAAATTTAGTGGGAATGGTGGTGGTTTTGTCAGTGATGATGAGATGAAATTGAACGTGTCTGAATTTGATGGTCATGAATTGAAATTTGTTGCTGGAGATCAAGGTAGTGTTAGTGAGTTCATTGAGCTTGCTGTTGGTAGTAACAATGAAGGTGATGGTGGTGATGAATCTGGTTGTGGAAAGAACTGTTCTGAAAATGAATATGAGATGGTGGAGTGTTTTCTTGAAAAGAAGCCTAAATACAAGGAAAGAAGCTTAGGTGCGCAAAATGGGAGGCCTAAAATGGTGAGAGCTAGCTCTATTCTGCACACAGATGCTAGCTTGTTATCTTTTAGTGAAGGGGATGAATCTGGTTTTGATAAAAATTGTTCCGAAAACGGAGATGATCTTGAAATGGTAATGGAGGATTCTTTTGAGAACAAGCATAAATGCAAGGAAATAGGCTTAGGTAGGCCTAAAAAGGTGGGAGGTAGCTTCTTATCTGTCATTGAAGGTGATGGATCTGGTTGTGAAAAGATTTCTTCAGAAAATGAAGGTGATATTGAAATGATAATGGAGGATTCTTTGGAGATGAAGCCTGAATGCAAGGAAAGAGGCTTAGTTAGGCCAAATCCGTGCATAAATACCAGTTTGTTATCTGTGAATGAAGTTGATCCTAGGCATGATGAATGCAGTGGAAGTAACATTTTTCCATTAGCTTCGGAGTCAAGCAAGAGGACAGAACCCGAATGCCCGATATGTTTCAAGGTGTTCACTTCGGGTCAAGCTTTAGGTGGCCACAAAAGGGGTCACTACAACGGGGTTGCCGAGAGCAAGAATCAGGAAGCTGCTGAAGAAGCCCGAGAGATGTTAGACCTTAACTTCCCGGTTTCTGGTGATGCCACGACTCACCTTGGGCTCGACTCGTGGTTTGCTGATAGAAGCCGTGAGCATGAGGCACTAGTTCTCACTTCATGATCATCATCAGATTCAATGGTTGTTATCTTGGTAAAACAATTCTTGCAATTCTTGATTTTCTTGTTGCTCATTTTACAGAATGCATATACTTGTTGCAGTGCAGCTACTTGAATTTCACATTTTGGTACATATTTTTTGAGCTACCTTAGCTTCTTGCTATGGCCAGAATACAAACAATAAAACAGTTCTTTAATCAGTTTCTTGCATGTTTAATACTCCCTCCGGTCCACTTTACTTGACACATTTTATATTAATATGAGTGTATTATAATAATAAAACGTGTCAAGTAAAATGGGCCGGAGGGAGTATCATTTAGAGTTTGTTTCTTGTGTGCTTATGTTTGGTTGAAAATGGTTAAAAATTGCTAAACATATATAAATATTTACAAAGTTGCAGAAAGTGGTTGTTTAGTCATCACCTACCAATGGTCCAATACCATATAACATGAACATGACACCATCTTATACTACCATGTCTCTTTCCTTGTAGTTGGATCTTTGCATGCTTTCATTTTTTAATATTTTTTTTTCACTTTTATTCTTTTTAAAATATGTGTAAACTGTGAATAGTTGGGAAACAAAAAGAAACAAAATGCATATGTAATAGAGTTGGCATAGGTGTTTTCACCTTTGTTTTTTTGGTGGACACCTCAAATTTTGCATGATAGAAAGATATTGTTCGTTTTGGACACTGAACGATTTTCTTATTGTTTTTTTAAATAATTCATAATGATTGAATTGTTTGTATATTGGTGAAATTGATTTGTCATGATATAAATAAATAAATAAGTTGATAAAAGATGTCTTTTTAAATGGTTGGGTTAGTTTAGTCTGTTTTAAATCTTAATTAGGTGTTACCAAACTATATGATTACGACAAATAGACTGGCAGGTGTCATCTCATGCACTATTAGTTCCCAATCTGTATATAATAAATATTTTAATTTTCAGACATATTCTTAATTACACTATCTCAATTAAAGTGAGTCATTTCTTTGCACCATCCCTATTAAGTGAGTCGTTTCCTTTTATAATAAAAATTTATTAAATAATCTTTTATATTATTTTATTAAAAACTTATTTCAAACACTAAATATACACTTCTTAATTTTCGTGTAAAAAACAGCTCATTTTAGTGGAATAGAGAGAGTACAAGTCAGCCTCAATTAGTCCATTCTTCTACTCTATTCAACTAGTTATGTGTCACTAGTACTATTTTGTTAACTCATCCATCGATTTCAGATTGGTAAAAGACTATGAGTGAAGCATAATAAGGGTTTCTTCAATTGTCCCACATCAATCAATTGCTCTGATTCGTCGACTGAATCGACTCTATTAATGTGGGAATGAGAGTCGCATCAATCATTGACTTTGGTTCGCCTACGACTGCTGCATGATTTGGTTTCAAAGATGTCCATACTGAGGAGAATGTGCGATCCCATTTGGGACTCTGCTCTGCCCGCATCTTTCTCTTTGTTGCTCTTCGATCATTATCCACTTCGTACCCTCGCTCTTGTTGGTCAAACATAATTTCAGCATGCAAACTAATAAACACTTAAAATTACAAATAGAAAATTTGATTAATGAACACTTGCTAATTTCTTGCCATTTTAGCTATAAAGAAAGCTTAATCACCATACTCGAAGCTTAACTATTAGTGAAAATTTGTGATGCTACTTCAATTTAAAGGCTTTTGGGCAGACATTCAGATCTATACTCCCTTTTTTGAATTTCCCTTATTTTACTAAGCACTTTGTCAGAAAACACTTTTGCTTTTTATTGTAGGAGACAATTTTCATTTTCAGAAATAGTAAATAGTTGTACTATGATTTGTGCTTGTAAAATATACTACTCCGTATCTAAAATTATTTTACTCATTTGTATTGCCATGAAATCTTAACTCTTAAGAAAGAAGCCCTCTTTTAGAAAGAAATAATCCTGGAAAGAAGAGCAAATATCGTTGAAATCGAATTGAATTGAATTTTCAAAAATTAATTCTTTTTAAAATTTGTTGAGTAAAGAGAGCAAGAAAACCTGCAAATCCGTTGAACAGCGTTATAGAAGCAGCTGTGAATCGCCATGAATTACCCCAATTGGGCCGAAATTCAACAAAACCCTAACCCTAATTCTGAATTCTCAGTGCTGCACGCCCCAATTCACTCACTTGGTTACTCTCAAAACATTTCTTACGATCCCTACCAACCATCAAATGTCGATCCCTATAGTGCATTGTTTCTGCCTCCTCAGCCTCGGCCGCCGGGGGTTGACCCGCCGCCACAACCATACGTGCCGCCGCCGGTGCCCGTGAACTACGTGCGACAACCAATTGGATTTGAGACTCCGCAAGGTGCAGATACAGCTGCTTATTATCCCGACCCAAATGTGAGTTGGCAAGCTGCTATGCCTCAGTTTGGAACGACTTCTTATACAGCTGTAAGTACTCTTCTCTCTCTCTCTGCAGGTATTTAAGAGCATCTGATTATTGCTTCTGGAATTGGTTAACGTGATTTCCTGCTTCGACATTGATGCAGCATTCTTCATCAGAAGTTGGGTAGAATTTATGGGGTTGTTTATTATTTATGTAAGAATGTCTTCTCCATATGAAGTAACTATGACTCGCAGATTCTGATCATTTTTATCATAACTACCAAATCATCTAGTCATTTGATGTCCCAGCATACTGGATTTTACTGTTGTTGGCATCTTATTTTTTGATGATGTTGGATTTTTATCATAACTAATAAATCATCTACCCATATTGGATTTTCAAGATGGGATAGGTCTTTAATTTTTTGTCACAAAGCAACATAAATTGTTCTAGAAATATAGAGATTGATTTGTTCAAACAATAGTGTCAAATCATATGAGAGTTGAGACGCTAGAAAAAGCCGTTTGTTTGCTCACATGTACGGGGTACCATCAGCTTTAGATAGATTTCAGGAAGGCGTTAAAAGAACAATTATTCAAAGATCTCATATCCGTTAAGAAATTGGATATGTTAAATTATATTTGCTGTACTTCTGGACGCTATATATTGAGGATGGAAACACCTATATGGGCTGAAAGGGAGACAAGTAAAATACGACATGTCTTTGCTAACCTGTAAATGCATGATTACTAGAGACTATATATGATGCGATTTAGGATAGTGCAGGTATTTCTGGATGACTAGGGGCAGGTAGGTGCTTCATTTCTGAATGTGGTGACTGTACTAGCTTTACCTGCTACTGTTCTTAGTGGAATCTTGAGCTTTGTCTCATTACTTTAAATGCTGTTTCTCTATAATATTCAAATTCCTTCCCTTCCTACATCAAAGTGTGTATTAATTAGTTCGTTTTGTGGTTGCAGGATATAATAAGTACACCTAATCCAGCAATTCAACCACAGAACAGACTTACTTGGAAAAAAGCGCCTCAGAAGACGAAGCTTGTGCAGTCTGCTTGGTGTGAGGTTTGCAAAATTGACTGTAACAGCAAGGGTGTTCTTGACCAGCACAAATTGGGGAAGAAGCACCTCAAAAATCTTAAAAAATCAATAACTCCAGCTATATACGCTCCCATCATTGCAGCCCCAATTATAGTCGAACCCCCTAATAGTATTGCAGTAGTCCCTGCTACCCCTGTAGCTACATACACACCTTTACCAGTCCCCAATCCAGCTCCTGTTCCAACTTCAGCTTTTACAGACCAACCAATCATCGGACCACTAGAAAATCCAGAGATATCCAAATCTAGATCTCAAAAATCCCGAAAGAAATTAGCTGCTCAGACTGATGATCTGGAAACAAAAAGGAGAAAAGTGATGGAAGGAGGAGCAGCTGCTAATGCTGTGCGTGCGTGCAACATATGCAATGTGGTGTGTAACAGTGACACGGTTTTTAATTTTCACCTCGCTGGTCAGAAACATGCTTCGATGGCCAAGAAGTATGTGTTGAGTGCCGGATCAGTTGCTTCTGCCATGTGAGTTGGAGATGCTTATGAAACTAAACATACCAATTCTCTTTCTGGTGAGGCCTAGTTTCTGACTGTAGACATCAAATATTAGGATTTTTGTCTTCAGTTTAAAATGAACAATGACTCGAGATAATGTATAGAAAGATGCTCTGTTTAACAAATTGCACTCTTCTTATGCTCCATTTGGTGGACGTAGTTAATGGTATATATGCTAATTTAAACCTTGCATAACAATATAACATTCATTTGTTAGTAAATGCACTGAACTCTTGGGCCCGTTATTATATCAAAAGCCCGTGAAAGTGGCCTGGTTAAAGAAGGTTAATAAACCCTCAATATAGGTGGTATAAAATTTATCTCAATTGAATAGACGGAAACTATTTTGTCTCAAAATTACCATTCTCAAACATTTCTTCTCTTTCTTCCACACAGGTTTTCTTCCTCTTTTCTTCTCTTTCAAACGGAGATTTTCTGGACAAGGTAGACGCGTCTGCTCCTGCGCTGAAGCCGGCGAAGTCCTCGAAGAGCAAGAGCGAGGGCGCTGTGGTTGAGGACGATGAGGACGCTGACAGCGCCGCCCCCTCCGTCGATGATACAGCAGCGGCGGATGAGGATAACAGCAACTACGAAGAATTTGAAGAACCCAACAAATTGGGCGACGGCGAAGTAGGGATGGTTAGGGCGAAGTTCTGGAATCGTGAATTTGATTAGATCCAAAGGGTATTATTGCACTAGCTTTTCTGATGTAATTTACTAACTATCGATTCTGAATCTGAATCTAGTGCAGAGAGATTATTGATAGTAGGGAGAGATTAATCTGATGAAATTGATGTAATCTCTCTAGTGATTACATGACATTTGATAAGGCCCGTAATTATATCAATTGATAGGGATGGTTACAAATTGATTGCATCAATTTCAAAATTATAAAAATTATGTAATCCTCTCTCTACGGATGTAAGGGATGGTTAGTGCATTACAAAAATTGATGTAACGGCGTGCGTGTGTTGGCCTAGTGATAGTGAGCCTAATGTCCAAGCCTAACGTCTCGGGTTCGGGGAATAATCGATAGTAGTGGATTTTGTTTGGGGTTAATACTCATGATATTGTCTTTGATGTAGGCTATAATTAAGTAACTTTGATCCTTCTATAATTAAGAACGATACTTCTATAATTAAGAATCGATAGTAGTGGATTTTGTTTGGGGTTAATACACATGATATTGTCTTTGGTGTTCTTTGATGCAGGGGTTAATACTCATGTTTGGGATGTAAGAATGATTCTTCTATAATTAAGTACACAAAGTAACTGCAAATTTCTCATGATATTGTCTTTGATGTAGGCTATGCTGATGCCAGCTCTATGCTTCTTGATTATTCTTGGTAGAAAAGGTGCCACCACAATGTAGGTACTGCTAGCAAAATCCAAAAGGGTTTCCACTTTTTCTTAGGCCAGATTCTTTCATGGTTAGCATGGAAACATTATTATCTGCAGAGCAAAATAATGTTTGATGCTTAATCTATTAATAGTCGTACTTCACAAGACCAGAAAAAAAGGCTTAGGGATTGTAATACCCCGTCTTTTCGTTATAGAAATAAATAACAATCGACCACGCATGTTATGAAGATCGGATGTACTTTGAGTAATGTGATATTAAAAATATACTAATGGAGAGTTTAACTTGCTAAAATGGGAATTATTGTTTTAAGATAAGGAGTATTGATAATTGAGACTTGATTAGTATCTTAAAGGATATTACTAATTAGTCAACATAGATAAACATACCAATTAAATTAAGAAATTATATATATATATATATATATATATATAAGTATATGGATAGGTGTACGTGAGTATATATGTATTTGGTGAATTGTAATTGCAAGTGGGAGTTTGGAAACTGCTGAATATGTATATGTTGGAGTTTGGGAGAAACTATAAGTATATGAATTATAAATATATGAAAAATATATTAAGAGGTATTCTTAAGAGATACAACACTAGTATATATATAACATTACATAGGGACTAAATAACATGTGAAGGGCAAGAATTAATAACATATGAAATAAAATATATAATACTCAATAGCTGCACTATCGGCAGAAATAAGAAAAGAAGTAGAAAGAGCTGTCCAATCTATAGTAGTACAAGGTAAGGCAATGGTACTTTAGAAGAGGAAAAAGAGGAGTCAAGAATGACTATTAAACCTAGGAAAAGATGGAGGACATGCCCACCATTCCACATACCTTACTCTAACCTAACTTAGGAGTGTAATAGAAAGCAACCAAGTACAAAAGATGAATGAGACTACAAAGAACAGTCGACAGAAAAGTAACAATGGGAAATGGGGCACAATGCTCAAGAGCAGCCTATAGTTTAGGTTGAGGGGTCCCATCTTCTTCACCATGCCCTGCAAATTAGATGTATGCAGTTAGTAATAATCAACTTATACAACAAGCCATGCTATAAAAGAAGTAACACCTTAAACCTCATTTACTACTCACACAACCACTTATCAACTGCATTCAAGAGAGGAAACGACAGAGCAAAACATAGAGAAGAAAGAAGGAGATAAAGGCTGAGGTAATGAGTTTAAACCTTAGACATTGTGTTCTAGCAATTGATTTTCTAAAGTCTTACACCTTCAAGAACTTGAAGTACTAAGAGGCATTACAGAACATGCATATATATAAACAAATTATGATCACCAAGTTTACATTTAGAAATCTAAAAATGAATTATAGCATGCTTTCAATACATGTGAACTAGATCAACATTTCAGATTCATACACCCTTGATTAGAAAGTCAGCATGTCTAAAACTCAATATCAAATAATCACAGTTTGATAGGAAGAATCGATGATAGTGAATTATACAAAAGAACATGGCATTTTATATATAGAGAACAAACCTAGAACTAATACTGCACATCATAAAACAAAATATGCAAAGTTAGAAAATGTAGAGTTGAAACATCCGAAGTAATAAAAGCATAGGGAGAAGACTTAGCTAAATTAATAGAGCTGCCCTCTGTTTTTTTGTTCTTTTTCCACAATCGCCTAAGAACTTTCCTCACCACCCTCAATCTGCTAATAAAACTAGTATGAGAAATTGAGGATTCGAAACAGAAATTGAAATAGAAGAAATGACAATTATAAAGAAATGAAAGGATGAGAACTGAACTCACCAAATCGAAGCTCATAAGCTCAGGACCTCACCGAGAAGAAACTGAGCCGAGCACTCCCATTCACCGAATCCCCAACTCACCAAAAATAGAAACTCCCAAGCAGGACCTCACCGAGCAGAAGCAGTGCAGCACACTCCCTTCGCCCAAACCAAAATCTCGCAGAACAAAAGTTAAGTCAGTTGAGAATAGAAGATTAAAGTCTAAATCAACAGGAATTCCCAAACCCCTTGAATTTGAATGAAATTAATAAAGAAGCTAAGGCATGCAGAAAGAAGTGAGAGTCTTAAATCCAAAACACTAATAAAATACACTAAAAACTCGCCTTACCTCTTGAAAACTCGAAGAAACCAGAAGTCGAAGCCCCACTGTAAAACGCTAAGGGAACTGAGAGGCAGAATCGAGAGAAAAGGGAACTGAGAGGCAGAATCGAGAGAGAAGGTAACCAGGAGTGTAGAATCGAAAGAGTGGATTTGCAGAGGGAGAAAAGAAATTAGAGGTGAGGAGATAAGGGAGAAAGATAGAGATGGTGAGAGAGAGATAGGGCAGAGGAGGAAGGAATGAATTAGGGAATGGGGAAGATGAGTTTAGTCGGCTAGGGTATAAGTCGGTTTAGGTTTAGATTAGGATAAATAAAGGATTTAATTAGGTTAAGATTAAGTTAAGTATTAAGATTGGGCTAAAGCGAGTAAATAAATGGATGGGCTGCAAATATTTTAAGAAATGGGCCGAGTGAAAAAAAAAATAGGAAATGGGCCGAGACATTTCAACTGTTGGGCTAAGATTATTAACAAAGTGGGCTAAATGATAATAAGGAGTAGGGATTGATTTAATAAGATTTGGGCCGAGTGATTTATATAGATATGGGCTAAGTTTTAAATTATTATGGGCCGAGAAATAAGAGATGTGGGCCCAGAAACAATTAATTAGGATTGGGCTAAGTTAATTAGTTGTGCTAAAATTATTAATGGGCTAGTAAGATACATACACTTTATTCAACCTTTAGAACTAATAATTTAGACAATTAATGTCTAATTATTAAATCAAGAAAATCTAATTAAATCTAAATAATTGGGTTCTAAATTAAGAGATTTAATATCTCTAATTACACTAAGAAATTATTAAAGAAATAAATAATCTGAGATGTTATCTAAATGATTAAATTGTTATAACTTAGTTATATCATTGGAATTATTTCCAACTAATAGATAGTTGTAATTTGAACTAAGAAATTAATTATGTAAGTAAGTGTTAAATTCACTTATATTACTTAAGGACAATTACTTAAGTAATTGGAACGAGGATTTGAGCCTTAGAAAGTATATTGATTCGAGGGAGATCAATATTTTTAATTAACAAAACGAAACAAGAACCCAAGAATAATATATTCTTACGTTTAAATGTATCAAATGCACTAAGAGCATTTTGACTTACTCGAGATCTATCTAAAGGTTTTGACGAGAGGTCATATTCACATTTCAAAGTCAGAGCAAGTACCAACCGAAGATATTCAAGTAGGCTTTCTATTACAAAGAAATTATGTGTGCTCTTATGCTATTATGTTGATATTTCGAAAAGGTTTTCAAATGAGAATTTATGTTTTAAAGTATTGTATTGCCGAAATGATTTATGTTTTGTACGATGCCTATCTTGTTATTATATAATCGAATTCGGGTTCTAGTGGGTAAGCAACCCCGCTCGAACTAGTGTACACAAAGGACTGTGAGTCGACGAATGTGTTGACCGGTCAAGGTGTCCGTAGAAGGTGGCCAACTTCTCGGTACACGTAGAAAACATATATGGTAGAGTACTAAAGAACTTAGACAGCTGTCGAACTATAGGTTTCACAAAAAGGATTTAGTGAACGTAGGTGCTTTTAAAGACAAAATCCCTATGTTTCACTTTTTACGGCAATGACAATTATATATGTACGAATGCGATTTTGGCATGTGCCTACTGAGTACGTTTGTACTCAGCCCTGCATGTATTTATAAATGTGCAGGTTGAGATATGATGATGGGAGATGCTGTGGCAGGCTTGTCGATCTTTTGTGTAGTCAAACTCTTGGAGGTCTACGTGTCTTCATACGCATAGATTTTTATAGATCCTTTTCCGCTGCAAGAAGTTACATTGTTTTGTTTGACAAATGTGTCAATTTGGAGTTAAACTCTTGTTATGTATTAAGACTCGGTTTTCAAAACATCCTCTCGTTCGGTTGAATCACAGTTATCCTTTAATCCTTTATTTAATTAATTGTTCTATTGTCGCGTATCCGGACTTCGCCACAAGGGCGGAGAACGGGGCGTGACAGGGATAGAGTTTAGTTCTTCTCTATGATTTTGTTTCTTGACAAAAGTTTTCTTTGTAGATCGCGGAGTAGCTGCATAGTTGTGCTAGGCCACGTTTGTGGGGTCATGAGGACTTACAACGCGTTCTCAATAATCACAAACAAGTATTGATCGTATCAATCTACATGAAACAGTATAGGTGAAGTTTCCAAGAACCATTAGGCCTGCATAGAGGTGTCCATTTGAACCGGGAACCATGAACCGAACCGGGAACCTTGAGAAACGGTTCAGAATCAGAATCGTGGATTTCGGTTACAGTTCCAATTTTTGGAACCGGCGGTTCGCGGTTCGATTTGCGATTCCGAACAGCAGAACTATTTTTTATTTTGAAAATATAACATTTAAATATTATATAAAATTGAAATATCAATAATTAAATATAGAGTTGGTAAGTGAAAAAAAAACATATAAAATAAATTCAATTCAAATTAAAATTGCAATTCATATTGAATTCAAATTAAATATAGTTATAAGTTGATAATTTAAATGTTATGAACTTGTAATTAAGCTCAAGTCCTCTCTTTTTTCTTTTCTCCCCCACCTAAATTAAAATTTGTATATTTTTTTCTTTTTGTAAATTAAATATAAGTTCTATTCTATTTTTTAGAACTTCAAATTTTTTTCATCAATAGGTTGTATTGTTTTACGAAATTCAATAAGCTATATTTTAATATTTTAATTTTTATATTATTTGTAAGTTATTAATTGTAAATCAAATTTATATAAATGTTATCCTGACAATCTTCTTTCACATTTATTTTTTACTTAATTCAATGTCATTTGTAAAAAAAATAAAATAATAATCATTTAAAATACCAAATTCTATAATTAAAAATTATATACTATATATTTAAAAAGTTATTCTCCCTCAAAGGAGTATGAAACATTTATATATATCTACACAATAAAATAAATTAGAGAAATATATATAAAAAATGGTTCGAACCGTGAAACTACAGAACCGCCGGTTCCAGAACCGAACCGAGAATCGTGAAATCGAACCGGAACCGTCTAACTTCTTAACTGGTTCGGTTCCGGTTTCAATTTTTGGAACCGTGGAACGCCAGTTCAGTTTGAACCGGGAACCAAATCGTGAACACCTCTAGGCCTGCAATGGATATTTTCACACAATTTGTTATGTTTTTTTTTATTTGCTTTCACTTCCTATATATAGCTTCACTTTGATCACTTCCCATTTCACACAGTTTTTTATTTGTTCTATTTTTTATTTTTATTTTCACACAATTTGTTCTCAATAATTGTTGGATAAATATTAATGAGTTTTGAACAGTAATTTTTGGTGTTATTTATAATTAAATTATTTCAGAATTAAATGCTAAAGATGTTCTTGTTTAGTATATTAATATAATAATTAAATATAATTAGTTGCATTGACATAACTAGTTGAAATATATGGTTGTAATGCAACAAAAGAAATGTAAAATAAATTTGTTTTTTAATAAATTTGGTTTTCTTTTTAATAAATTTGGTTTTCAAGATATGTAAAAGAAATGTAAAACATTATCGGAGATAAACGGGGTGTTCGTAACTCATGATATTTTACCAATTTTTAATTGAATGACATTTTTGTAAATTATTGAAACTAGAAGGCAAAATGATAATAAAACATTTTATCTTGATTATAAACAATTTTACCAAATAATTAGATTATATTTATCTAGATCTCTATCTTGTCTACCAAATAAATCACTATATTAAAATATTATGGCTAAACAAATGTTTAAAATTAATAAATATCTCGAATTTTCACACTTTTTCAATTTTATCTTATATTATCTCGAATTTGACTTGAGTTATTGAAATAGAAAATCATAAAAACACCTATACTAATATTTTAAAAACTAATATAATATAAATGGTATACATTGTTGATCATTGTTCATCGTACTCTTCATCCCATCGTCATCATCACTTCTATCATCCTCCTCGTCGTCATTATTGAAATATCTTAGTTTGAGGTCGTTTATGTTCAAAGTTTAGTTAGAACAGAAACTATGATAGAGACGGTTTGTTGACTCGATGAAGATTAATCCAATGCACACAAACTTTCAATTCAGCAAATACTTGCCTTGGTATTGGCACGTTTAAGTCAACCCAATTCCACTATAAACAGAACATCAGACATACAAATTAAGAAGTCTTCTACTTCTAACACATTCGTCTCTCTTCTATTCTATAGTGCCCGAACCACTTAACCCAGATAACCCCAAAGAGTAATCGATTACTAGGGAATCAAGGTATTACTCTTTGTATTACAAAAATGCTCACCAACCCAGAACTTATTTAACGATGGATATTATATCTATGCGCTCAATATCACTTATGAATAACTCTCAAACTCTCTCTGAATGCGTGAGTTCTCCAAGCATTGTAGCAACTGCCTAATCCTATCTCCAAGATTGTAGCAATTGTATGTATTTCTCAACGGCATTGTTCTTTCTATGCAAGTAGAACAGAAACTGGAACATGTCTAGTGTTTTGATACACAACATACCATTTCATATATCTCACAATCTTCCCCTTGACATTTGTGTATTGGAAACACCTTTGCTTAAAAGCTCCCCCTTGTTGTGATGTCACCCCCTTTCATTTATAACTAGATTTACCCGCGCGCATTGCGCTGCATAGTATGATAGTGATATCTCATTTGTATGTACAATAGTGATATCTCGTTGCTAACATGTTGAAAAACAATTGAACTATTTACATTTAATATTGGTTATTAATTTATTAATATATTAAAATGAAGTTCATACCATGGAATGAAATTTCACGTCTGTCCAAAATGATGCATATTAATATCCAAAATATATTTATTAATCTATTAATATTTTTTTTATTGTTTTAATTATTATATGGCATTATTGATAATATTATCAAATAAAAAGATATGAAATTTAAAATGTTAAAATAAAGTATACGCAGATAAGAGAAATATAAGTATGTAAAATTTGAAAATATTTTAAATTTTGAATAACATATTCAAGCTTCTTCGTATTGGTAGTATAATGATTAATCCTACAAAATTTTAAATTTATATTTATATTTTAGTTGACACATAGATAATATCATAGTTATCTCCAATATATAGTATACAATATTAATGTTGAATATTAATATTTAAGATTTCAAATTTAAAAGTTAACATTAATATACATATCAATTTTAAAATTTAATTTACTTATGTAACCTTATTCTAAAATTTGGAAACACTATTATAGTAGCAGGTAGCTATATAAAAATCTAATACTCAAGGTAAATGATTAATCAACTCTCCACCATATTCAACACCTCTCATTAACATATTTACTTCCAAAATTTATAGTATATATTTTTAGGTATGAAAGGTTGGAGATTACGTACAAAGACTAACAATAAAATCAAATTGAAATAAATCCGATAATGTAAATTAAATTAAAACATAAATGTTAAAAAGTGATGAAAATAATTTGATTAAGAAAATATGATTAGTGATGCCAAACAGTTTTTTTTGACAAAAAATATTTTATGCATGTCAAAATGTTCAGTTTATTGTATGTAAGAATAATGAAGCAAAATTTAATCTGAACGAAATTACTTTTTTACTAACTTCTATTTTTATTTTTTATCTTTTCAGTCGTCTTGTATTATAAGAGTTTCTAATCTGTGATATTTTAATAACAAAAGTATCACTGAATGAAAAAATTTATAAATTAGTTATTCATTGTATAACACCCTAACATGCATACACGTATATATTTAATATCTAGAAGAATGTATTTATATGCATATATATCATGCAATATATATATATGTATGTACGTATTTTTTTCAATTCATTCCATTTATATAAAATAAATAGTAAATTGATTATGCATCCTTTTTCTGTTATGGGATATTTGAACAAAAATAATGGGAAATGCTAGTAATTAATTATCTAATTATAGTATTTTATATTAAAAAAATTAAATGTATATAAAGTTTATCATAATATACGGTCTAATCATATCTTATTTACACCTATCATCATTCGGTCTGGAATACTTCTATAAATAAACAAAACATAAGTGGTATTTACGTAATAAGCAAAATTTACTTTGTTTATAATTATCAAACTTAAAAGAATATTTCCAAAATTAACTCCTATGTCTTAAAAAGGGGAGTAATAATATGTTTCATTTTTCCACAAATAGTGTTTGATAAAATGGACAAACTGCAGAAATTTCATTAATTTATATTTAATTACTATAATATAGTAATTAATGGAAGATGAACAGCTCCATCCTCCAATCTCACGTCGACTCTATTATTAGATTTTAAATAAATTTAAGTGGGGCATTAAATAATTTAAATTTAAAATTTAAATTAAATAACAATAGCATAAATTGAAAATATTATTAAAACTCTATTATTACATTTGCATTGGAAATGAGAAGTTTATGTCAATGCATAGATAAATGGATATTAAAAGTACAGTATAAAATTGCAATGAAGATTATTGTAAAGTGTGAGCATCTGTGACATTGAATAGTAATCATTGCATTGTAAAAAGAAAAAATATATAATTTTGCATGACCCATGCAAATTTGGCGGTAATAGGCATCCTCTGGGCGGGAAATTGCATTGTATGTATTTTGCTTTAATATATATAGATTCAAGATGAGTGTTGTGTGTGACTGTGAAACAGCGGAAGGACTTCAAATCAGATAGTTAACAACAACAAAAGTAGTAACATCCATATCATCAGAACATTGACATTTGCAGCAACATTACACGTTCATCATACCATACATCAAAAACCAATATGTTTTCAAAACAAAAGGAGCAGGGACGTTAACATCAGCAACATCATATTTCTCCCCCTTGTTTGCAAAAGGGAAATGCCAAGCCTATTCATCTTCTTCTCCCATAGGTCCTTCACCTTTGATCACGATGAGTAGCATTTGTATCTCCTTCCTCCGAGCTACATTGTCCTTGATAGTCTTGGACAAGTGCAGGTACTCCTTCTCAAGCTCCACCAAGATTTTAGATGACATGGTGGCCATCTTGTATGCCTTTGCGTCTGTATCTTCAAAAAGATCTTTTGGCAGGTTCTTTGTTCGACCTTCTGATGGTGATGGCAGGTCGTTGATATGAAAGCTGTCTTCAAATAGTTTTGGTATGAGCATGAGTGGCTTTGGGTCCTCCATGAATACGTCGCTTGGTTGAAGAACATCAACAGTCCTTGTGATAAAATCAAAAAGCATTCCTGGAAAACAGATGGGCCTCTTACAAGCCACTTTCTCAGCGTGATCTTGTAAGGAGTTAAAGATCATTTGGCCAAAGTTAATGGGTGTCCCTGTACCAATCTTGAATAAAAGTGTGCCTAGGGTTGGGTTTAGTGTTGATCTGTGACCCCCTGTGATCCAATTCTTTATGGTAAACTTATGTAGAATGGCGTAGGTCATAGAGAGTTCAGAACTGAGGAAGTGTCCCCTTTTGTGCCACTTAGAAAACTTTCTACCCGTAATGGTTTTTCCTACTAAGTCAATATCAACATCATTTGTTTCAACTACCCTAGCTGGAATACCTAAGAACTCATTAAGCCTGGCAGGAGATATGTCAAAAGTCTTCCCCCTCACATACCCTCGACAAAAATCAGATGACCTAGAGTCGAACATGGTTTTGCTAAGGTTCGTGTAGAATTCCAGAACAAGTTCAATCACACACTTCCTCAAAGGCAGAATGGTTTTCTCTAGGTGAACAGTTTCAATCAATTTCAATAGTCCTATGGGTTCTAGATCAGAAACCTTTACTGGACGATCAAAAATTTTGTTCTTGGTGAGATTTACAGACCAAAATCGCTCATAGTAGGAATTCTTAAATTGAGGCATGTATGGAGTAACCTGAGATTTGGGATTTTGAATTTCTGCCTCTTTGTAGTTTGCAGCCTCACTTTCTGAAGCATCCTTTGAAGAGGAATCCTCCCTGGGTCGCTTCTGGGAGACCACTTTTGCCTTCGTTTTACCCTTGGTAGTTCTTGAAATTGCCTGGATTCTGGTAGATGTTTCAGCTTTTGAAGACTGCCGTGTACGCCGTTTAGGAGTTTGATTCTTGACTGCAACAGTCTTGAATCTCTTGCGCTTTACTTCTTTCACGAATTCCACTGTTGAAGAATCTTCAGCGACAAATTCTTGATCGATCTACTGTTCTTCTGGAATAGGGTTCTTACTTTGAACTTCTTGGGAGGTATCCTTCTCCTGTCCCTCAAAAACCTTGACTGGATAATCGAGTTCCTTCTCTTGCTCTTCAGACACTTTAGGGTTTTCTTCTTCAGCCATTGTTGGATCAGATTGGGGATTCGAGGTTTGAGCAACATTCACAGGGTACTTGTTCATAACAATGTCAAAAGAATCATCATCAGAGTGGGAGGAGTAATCGATGAGCTTCAAGGTGTTCATTTTTAACGAAGAATCGTTTTTCTGGAGAAGGGAGAAATGAAGAGAGTTCTGAATTCTTTTTGGGAGATGAAAGTGAATGAATGTGAAGAGTTTCGCCTTTCTTCCTTTTGTTTGTAGTTAATCCATCATTTTTCCCGTTTCTCAAGACAAAACGTGTGAAGTTGGATAAACTTCCTTTTCCCCTTTCTCACGCATTGTGATATGCACACAACTCTTGTTCTTCCTTTTGTTCATGTCACCGAGGTAGGACGATCTTCACCTTTTGTTCTAAATGTGTCTCTGGTGAAGTTGTCCTCTTTGTTCCACTTATTGAACAGTACAGAGACCTAGTGCGGCTCTCAAATATTCAAATCTTTCTCCATCCAATGGTTTTTTGAATATGTCGAGTAGCTGCATATCAATTGAGATATGTTGAATATCAAGAATCTGATTCTCCACCAAATCTCTAATGAAGTGATGTCGAATGTCGATGTGCTTTGCGCGTGAGTGATTGACTGGGTTCTTAGAGAGATCAATGCCTCCTTTATTGTCACATAGTAGTTCGAATCCTTTGTGCTTGAATCCATAATCATTCGACATCTTCACCATCCATAGTAATTGTGTGCAAGCACTTCCCGCAGCTATGTACTCCGCCTCGGTTGAAGATAAGAAGATGCTATTTTGTTTCTTGCAATGCCAAGTGATGAGATTTTCTCCAAGATAGAAGTATCCACTGGTTGTGCTTTTTCGATCATTTGGATTTCCGGCTCAATCAGTGTCACTATATCCTTTTAGCAACATTGAATTTTCCTTTGCGAACCATAGACCAATCTTGCTTGTTCCTTTGACATACTTTATGATGTTCTTAACTGCTTTGAGATGACTTTCCTTTGGGTTTGATTCAAACCTAGAACAGACACCAACACTGTATGCAATGTCTGGTCTATTTGCCGTTAAGTATAGGAGGCTTCCAATCATGCTTCGATAGAGTGATTGATCAACTGACTTCCCATATTTATCAATCGTGAGCTTTGTGGATGTGCTTATAGGAGTTCGTTTGGACTTTGAATTCTCCAAACCAAATTTTTTTCACTAAGTTCTCCGCGTATTTGCTTTGGCACACAAAAATTCCTTCTTCCTTTTGTACGACTTGTAAACCGAGAAAGAAATAAAGACTTCCAAACATGCTCATTGAGAATCTTTGAGATATATTTGAAACAAATTCAGAAACAAGCTCCTTGGATCATGATCCAAATATTATGTCATCGACGTATATTTGAACAAGAAATATGTCTTGTTCACCATACTTGACAAACAAGGTCTTGTCTGCTTTTCCTCTCTTATATCATTTGGACATCAAGAATTTTGAAAGGGTATTGTACCACGCCCGAGGTGCTTGCTTTAGACTGTAAATAGCTTTGTTTAGGCGGTAGACTTGATTTGGCTTGGTTGGATCTTCGAAGCCTTTTGGTTGTTTGACATATATTTCCTCTATGAGATTTCCATTGAGAAAGACGCTCTTTACGTCCATTTGGTAAAGGTCAAATCCAATAATACAAGTCATCCCAATCAAGAATCGTACAGACTCAAGTCTTGTCACATGAGCAAATGTTTCTCATTAGTCAATACCCTCTTCTTGAGAGTATCCTTGAGCCACTAGTCGAGCCTTGTTTTGAGTTATGTTCCCATCTTCATCGGTTTTGTTTCGGAATACCCACTTAGTTCCTATGACATTTGCTCCTTCGGGTAAGTCAGTTAGATACCAAACATTACACCTTTCAAATTCAAGAAGCTCTTGTTGCATGGAAGCTATCCAATCTTCACCCTTCAGAGCTTTGGTGGCGTTCTTTGGTTCAACTTTTGATACGAAGCATGAAGTGGCGATGTAGGATACTAGCTTCTTGAAGTCTATTTCCTTCTTTCCAGTTTGCATCCCTACTTGTGGATTTCCTATTATGTCAACCGTGGAGTGATTCTTGAGTACACGACTTTCAGCTTGTCGTTTCTCCTCAGGTTCCACCTTCTGTTTGTCCTCAGTTTTAGCTTGAGCATGCTCATTAGGCTTCGCAAGAATAGGAACAGAACTAGTAACAGGTTGATCCTCTTCGTCTTGATCAGTTGAATTTTCCTTGTTTTCATCATTGAAAAAAATGCTGATGGACTCCATGACGGTTTCGGTAACCTTGTTATAGACTTTGAATGCACGACTATTTCTTGAGTATCCAAGAAATATGGCTTCAATGTCTTTGTCATTAAGCTTCCTCCTTTGTTCACGATCACTAAGAATGTAGCAGATCGAACCAAATATGTGGAGATGTCGTACGCTTGATTTACTTCCTCTCCATATTTCATATGGTGTAGTTTGGGTCTTGGATCACAAATATACTCGATTGCAAATGTAGCAAGCAGTATTAAATGCTTTGGCCCAAAACTTGTTAGCAATTCCTTTTGCTTTCATCATGGTTCTTGCCATCTCTTGAAGAGTTTTATTCTTATGTTCAACCACTCCATTTTGTTGTGGTGTCTTCGGAGGCGAAAATTGATGTATGATTCCTTTGGTGTTGCAAAAATCCTCAAAGTCCTTGTTCTCAAATTCTTTCCCATGATTGCTTCGAATGGCCTTTAATTGATGCTCTTTTTCAACTTCAAGTCTTTTGCACAATATGCTAAAGACATTGAATTCATTGGATTTGTCTCGAAGAAATTCTACCCAAGTGTATTGTGAGAAGTCATCAACGCAAACAAGTATGTACTTCTTTCCAACAATACTCTCAACTTGCATTGGTCCCATTAGATCCATGTGTGTGAGATCTAGAACTTTGTTGGTTGTGATTCTTTGAACTCTTTTGTGAGAGGTGTGAATTTGCTTGCCTTGTTGACATGCTCCGTAGATCTCTATTCTTTCATAGGATATGTTTGGTAGACCAACTATAAATCCAGTAGAGAAGAGCTTTTGAATGTTCTTGTAGCTCGTATGTCCAAACTTTTCATGCCATGTCTCGGATGGGTTTGAACAGGAGATAAGATAGGTGCTCTCTGGTGTGACTATGTAACAGTTGCCCGGAGAACGTTTTCCAACAAGAAACATACTTTCTACATCCATGATTCTGCATTCAGTTTTTTCAAACTTGATATCAAGTCCTTGGTCACAAAGTTGACTGATACTTATGAGATTAGCTTTTAAACCTTTCACATACAGTACGTCATCAAGTTTTGGCATTCCTTGAATGTTTAATGTTCCAGCTCCTAGAACTTGGCATTTTGATCCATCGCCAAAGATTACAGCTTCATCTCTACATGGAGCAATATCCTTTAGAAAGCCTTTGTTGTCAGTCATGTGTTTAGAATATCCACTATCCAATTACCAGCTTCCTATTCCAATTTTTGTTCGATTGCAGGTATGAACAACAAAACTTTTGTAAATTCTTTTAGGTTTGACTTGATATCTTGATGATTTTAGAGCAAGAAAAGATCTGCATCGTGCTTGAATGTGTCTAGGTTTGTCACAGTAATAGCAAATAAGAATAAATTTGCTATTACTTTTAGACCGAGTGTAGAGTTGTCATTTGTTTTGACCTGGTCGAGACAGTACCTGGGACTTGTTGTAACCTGTGTCGCCTTTGGGCTTCCAGATTGTCTTGTTTGTTGAACCATTGTTCTTTTGATAACCAACCCCAATTTTATCATAGGTTGTCTTTCCTTGATTGACTATCTCATCAAGTTGGTTGGATCATCCGTTCATCATTTTAGTCAGCTTCTTAAGATGAGTTAATTCTTTGTCTCTTTCAATGATGATTTCTTCTTTGTTGCATAAAGTGGCTTGGAGTTGAACAACCTTGTCCTTGAGTGTATCTCTTTCCTTCACAGCATCTTCAAGCTCAACTTTCAGAGTTTTGTTCATCCTTGCCACTTTTTCGCAATTTTTCATGGTTTTATGATATTCGTTAATGAGATATTCCTCATCGCAGTTGTCATCAGAAAGAGAAAGCTCAGAACAACAATCTTGTTCCTGATACTGTTCAGTATTAGCCACATGAGCAGTATGACTTTTAATTGGTTCATCATCCTCACTTTCCTCGATACCATCATCACTAAGAGAGATAAGATACGCCTTTTTTGCTTTGTCTTTGATATTTGAACAAATTTTCACACTCCTTTTTTATGTGTCCAATACCGCCACATTCATAGCACTTTGGTCCTTTGTCCTCTTCCTTGTTCTCATCTCTTGAACGATCTTTGGAATAAGATATAGTTTGGAATAAGATATAGATGATGAATCACTGTGGCGCCCTTTCCTTTCATTATCACCAAACTGCTTCTTTCCAAACCATTTGTTGAATTTCTTTGTTAAAAGAGTCATTGCTTCCAGAAGTTCTCGATTAGTGACATTGTCCTCAGATTGGGTAGTTTTGAGTGCTATGCTATTCTTTTTGTCACTGTTATTTTCTCGCCTCCTCATCTCAAAGGTTCTTAGAGTTCTAATGAGTTCATTCGTTGTCATGGAATCAAGATCTTGTGCTTCTTCTATGGCTGAGACTTTGTAGTCAAATCTTTCCAGAAGAGATCTCAGAATTTTCCTTACTAGTTTGTTTTCAAGAATTTTCTCATCAAGGAGAAAGCATTCATTTGACAACCTAAGTAGTCTTGAGTGAAATTTGAGATGGTTTCAGATTATTCCATCTTCAACATTTCAAATTTGGTGGTGAGCTGCTAAGATATTTGATTTTTGACTCTGATATTTCCTTCATACGTGTTTTGAAGAATTTCCCAGGCTTTCTTGCATGTTTCACACGTAGAGATGAGTGAAAAAACTTCGACACTGACTGCGCTTTGTATTGCGTTTAGTACCTTTTGATTCATTCCCAAAGAAGACTTTTCTTCCGTAGTCCATTGATCTCTTAATTTTGGATTTCCCTTTTCATCACTACGAGAAGTCCATCCTTCCACAAAAGAGCACTAAGCAGATTCATCAATGGACCTTATAAATGATGTCATACGAACCTTCCAATATCCATAGTTGGTTCCATCAAATAGAGGAGGGCGAGTAACTGAAGAACCTTCTTTAACAGTAGTCATGACGAGTCTCTTGTCAAACTAAGTATATCCCACGATCAAACACCAATAACTTAGGTGACCTGCTCTGATACCAATTGAAATATCTTAGTTTGAGGTCGTTTATGTTCAAAGTTTAGTTAGAACAAAAACTATGACAGAGACGGTTTGTTGATTCAATGAAGATTAATTCAATGCACACAAACTTTCAATTCGGCAAATACTTGCTTTGGTATTGGCACGTTTAAGAAAACCTAATTCCACTATAAAGAGAAGATCAGAGATACAAAGAAGTCTTCTACT
Source organism: Leonotis leonurus (assembly GCA_026898415.1). Taxonomy (NCBI): domain Eukaryota; kingdom Viridiplantae; phylum Streptophyta; class Magnoliopsida; order Lamiales; family Lamiaceae; genus Leonotis; species Leonotis leonurus. The sequence goes on from JAPKLX010000050.1 coordinate 861,544, forward strand.
TCTATAGTGTCCGAACCACTTAACCCAAATAACCCCAAAGACTAATCGATTACTAGGGAATATCGATATTACTCTTTGTATTACAAAAACGTTCACCAACCTATAACTTCTTTATAGCCTTCTAAAGCTATCACTTATGAATAACTCTCAAACTCCAAGCATTGACGTTGCTATTTTATAGCCTTCTAAACCTATCTCCAAGATTGTAGCAACCGCCTAATCCTATCTCCAAGATTGTAGCAATTGTGTGGTGGAAGGAGGTTGGTTGGTTCCACAAAATTCTCCTTTTAATTTTGATTGAGTATATCTTTTACTGCGTCCATGTATTTCTCAACGACATTATTCTTTAGAACAGAAACAGGAACATGTCTACTGTTTTGATATACACCATGCCATTTCATATATCTCACAATTATCATCAATAACTAGTGGATTGAGAAGTAAGTGGATTGACAAGTAGACTAAAAATACATTTATTAGTTTTAGAACTACTAAAGGTTTTCTTTTTTAAGAAGATTATCGAATTATGATTTTGGTGACATTTTTTATATTTTACAGTATTACACTTGACAAACTTGATTTTAAATATTTTATTTCTAATGGATTTATAAGTTATGCAGAGCTGATAATTATCTTATTCAAATTATTTTTTATGAAATAAAATATATGATCACATGATCGTTTTTCATCACGTACACTAATTTATTTTTAAATAAATATCCCTACTTTATTACCAAACTATTTATAATTTATGTACTATTTATATCAATTGTTTAGATCTTTCCAACACATTATTGATCTAAGAATTGGTGTTTGCTATCTATAATGTTCTACGTATTTTATTATCCATTTACTTCTATATTTTTTTTCATGATATAGCATAGAAATCTATAATGTTCTACCTATATTTTTTTTTAGGAATAATGTCTCTAAGGTCCACCTGGGTGAACTTGTAGTCAAAAAAAACC